>MCFG01000202.1:0-40000 GCA_002104895.1 Anaeromyces robustus | reverse complement strand
ATATTCATTTTATTATATATATATATATATATATATTCGTTTATTTATTTACTTTTTATTTCTTAATGTATAAATAATAATAAAAAAAAATATATATATATACGTTTATTATCTATATTCTATGATTATTTTTATTATTTGTTTGATTCATTATTATACATATATATAGAATATTATTATTATTAAAAATATATTTATAAACTCTTTTTTGTGTATAGATCTATATATATATAATTTTTTTTAATATTATATAAATATATATAATGAAATATTTAAAATTTAATCACTTATAATATACTATTATTATTATTTTATTATCCCAATCTCTCTATTTATTGTTGAAAAAACACTAAACATTATTCACTTTTTTTGCAGATAAAATTTATATTAATAATTATTTATTATTATTTAGTTTTTAGTTTTTTTTTTTTAATTTTATATTATTTTATTATAAAATAAAAACTTAATAAAGAAAATAACTTCATATTACATATTAATAAAATTAAATAAAACAAAAATATAATAAAAATAAAATAAAAATATAATAATTAGTATAGAATAGTTAATATTAATATATATTTTATTTATTCTGTCGTGATAAATATTTAAAATCCTTTATTTTATTTACAAAAAAAAAAAAAAAAAAAAAGTTTAACACAAATCTTACATAATACCAAAATAACAAAACAAGTACAATAATAATAAAAATTTATTTTTTTATTTTAGGTGAATTGTAAAAAATTTTTAGATTGATTATCTATAGGAATTCTCTATCTAATAGATATTAGACATATATGAAATAAAAAAAATTTTTAAATTATTATGAGGTTTTAATAGAAGTTTTTTTTTTTTTTTCTTTTTTCTTTTTTCTTTTTTCTTTTTTTTTTTTTTTTTTCATTATTTTGGTATTACTTTTTTCATAATTTTAATTTTAATTTTTTATTTAGATGGAGATATATATTATTATAAAAAATTTAACATGAAATTGGGAAAAGACGGCCAAAGTTATTAAATAATCTATAATCTATAAATAATAGTATTGATAAATTTTTTAAAATAATAATAAAAAACAAAAAACAAAAATACACACTCAATATATAATAGTAATAATAATAATAATAATAATAATAATAATAATAATAATAATATTATTATTATTATTATTATTATTATTATCATTAGTTTATTCAAATTGATTATGATTATATATTCATTTTATTAATAAAGTTTACTTTCATATTATATAAATTAATTTTAATTCTATGTTTTATTTTATGTTTTATTTTTTATTTTTTTTAATACATATACATATACATATATATATATATTTTATGTATTTATATTTATTGTTATTATTTTTATTATAATTATTATTATTGATCTTATCTTATTTTTAAATATGTATATAGTATATAGTTTTTATAATAAAAGTATTCATTAATACAATTTTTAATAAATAAAATAAAAAATAGTGTGGATATATATAATAATGGTATGGTATAAATAAAAAAAAAATGCTCTTCGTTTTCATGATGGAATTACTAAAAATTACTATTGTTATTATCATTATTATTATTTGTTAATTGTTAATTTGTTAATTTGTTAATCTGTTAATTATTAATTATTATTTATTATTGATGCTAATTTGATTATAAATAATGCTTTATATAAAATCTAATAGTTTATATGTTTATATATATATAATAATAATAATCATATGGTTTATTATTATTATTTCTTTGAGAAAATTAAAAAAAAAAAGGTTTATAAAAAAAGAATTTATTTATGATTCATCCATATAAACTATATAATTATTTTATTTTATATACATATATATATATAATATAATATAAGAATAATAAATATTAATAATATTTATATTTAATAAAATTATATATAATTTATGAATAATATGAATTTAATTATTTCAATATTTTATTAAAATTATTTATTTATTTATTTATTTTTTAAATGTATATATATATAGATAGATTAGATAATTTAAAATAATTAATAAAATACCTTTATCTTCTAATATGTTATCATCTTTATCATCATCATTTTCATCCATTTCTGATTCATCTTCTTGTGTTAAATCTTCTGATAGTTCATCCATCGCTTTAATCCATTCATATTCTTTTCCTTCTCTATTTTGTTTAATACTATATAAAATTTCATCAGCTGATACTAATAATGTATGGAATTGTTTTTTTCTTAAATTTATTGTTTCTTCATAATAATTATGTTCTTTTTCAAGCATATTAATTTGTTTATTAAGAATATCCATATGTCTTTACATAATATAATATAAATATTATATATATATAATATATGAAAATATAATAAAACAATAAAAATAAAAATAAAATTAATAATAATATATTAATAAAAAGTTTAATATTATTAAATGATATTAATTAGTTCAATATATCATTGAATATAAATATATATGTATATAATTTTTTAATAATAATAATAATAATAATAATAATAATAATAATAATAATAATAATAATAATAATAATAATTTTAATAATAATAATAATAGTAAAGGAAAAAAAAGAGAAAAATATATATATATATACTTTTGAATTTGACTTCTTGAAGGATATTTATTGATATTTCTTGCCATTTCGTCATATTCTAATTTATTTTTTCTTTCTTCTTTTGATTGATCTAATTGTTTTTTTAATTCTTCAATTTCAATTTTTCCTTCTTCAATTCTTTTTTCTATTCAATATTTCATATATATATAATATATAAATTCAAAATAATTTAATAAAATTTTTTTTATTTTTCTTTCTTTTTTTTATTTGTTCAAATTATTAAAATGTGAATGATATTATTTTAATATTCATATTATTATTACCAATATTTTTTATTTTTAATTTATATTCATTTACTTCTTTATTATTCATTTCAAATATTTGTTTTGATCTATGTAAATTAATTTCTAAAGTTTCTAACATAATTAATAAGGATTCAAGTGATGTATTCCTGTATTACATTTAAATAAATGAAATTTTTAAATGAATTTTATATATTTAGAGAAAAAAAAGTATAAGAAAAAAAATATTTAATTTTAAAATTTATTTGAATTATTGTTATAAAATAAAATCATTTCAATTATTATTTTATAAAAAAAAAATTTTTTTTTTTTCTCAATATATAATTTCAAAAATCATTTCGTTTTGGAATTCGAAATTTGAAATTAAAAAAAAAAAAAATTTCCAAATTTTTTTTGACTAAAATAATTATTATATATTGAATTTAATTAATACCATTCTTCTCGTGAAGCTGTTTTATATTGTCCTATTAAAGTATTATATTTTTTAATTATTCTTTTTAAAGGTCTTTCTTCAATGGCTAATCTGTTTCTTATATTTTGGTCTTAAAGTTAAGATAAGTTAAAATATATATATATATATATAAAAGGAAATAAATTTAAAGATTATTTAAAATTATTAAATAGAAATTATTTAATATTTATATATATTTAAATTGATAATAATATTAATAAATAATTTTAAATAAAATTATATTATAAATTGATAATCCATTATTTGTTTTTAAAATACCTTCATCCATTTTTTATACTTAATTTATGTTATATTTTTGTTTATAGAAATAATAAAAAAAAAATTATTTGGTAAAAATATTTAAAATTATTTAAACAAAAAAATTTTTTATTTTATTATAAAATTATTGATTTAAAGTTTTATAATAGTATATATATATATATATATATATATTTTATTTATTATTATATTATTTATTTATTTATTTAAATTATTTATTTATTTATTTAAGATATTTACAATATTTATTTTTATTTATTTATTTATTTTTTTTTTTATTTTAATATTTTTATTTAAAAAATAAAAATAAAATTCAAGAAATATTTAAAATTGAGATTTGTTTTTTATATTTATTCAAAAAGGAATATATTATACATGTTTATAAACAAAATAATATACTATATTATACTATAATATATACTGTGATATTTTTTTACCAGAAAAAAAAAGATACATTAATAAAATAAATAAAAAAAAAAAGAAAAATTATAAATAAAAATTTCATTTGAAATTTCATTACATTTCAATTTATAGAATTTTTCTTTTTGATAATATATATCAAACTCATTTGTTATTATTTAATTTTAATATTCAAAATTATATTTTCAAAATTTATAGAGAATCTTTTTGATAATATATAAGAAAAATTATTATTATTATTTATTTATATATATTTTTTTATAATATATATTAAAAATTATATTTTTTTTAAAAAATACAAATATGGAGACTAAACCTGATATTGAAGTTTCAATAACTAATAATACTTTTTATCCTGAAAGGATAATATTTTGTATTGATATTAGTGGAGAAATGAATAATATTTTAGAATTTAATGATTTACCTTTTCCAAAATATACAGAACCCAATGATTTCCAAACTCAACAACTTTCTGTTCCAACTTCCCCTATGGGTTCACCTATGTCTTCTCCAAAAATATCTTTCAGTGAAATGGTACAACATAATATGAATAATAATAATAACAATAATAACAATAACAGTAATAACAATAATAATAATAGTAACAACAATATTAATAATAATAATAGTAATAGTATATACTTGATTAATTTAAAGGATAATATCCCTAATAGTACTTCTACAAATAGTATATCCGATGTTTTGAATAATAATAATATTAATAATAATAGTAATAATCAAGATTCCATAAATAAACCAATAAATAATGATATATATAATACTAATACTATAATATCAAATACTTCAACTAATAATGATGTTTTTAATAATGGTAATAACTATATCGATAATGGTTATATGGCACCTATTGAAAAATCAAGTAGTATTAAAGATCTTGCACATAGTGCAAAAAAATTATTTAAAAATAAAAATAATGATGAAAATGGTAGTGCATCGGATAGTCGTTCTTCAAGTCCTATTAAAAATTTATTAAAAGGTAATAGTAATAATGATAATTCAGTTAATGGAAGTCCTGATAATGGTAATAGAAGATCAAGTTTAAATTTCTTAAAAAATAGTTATTCAAATGTCGTTCAAAATGTTTTCAATGGTAATCATAGTAGAGCTTCTTCTAATACTTCAATAGGTAGTGTTGGTAGTTTAAATAAAGATTTCCCTGCTTTAAAAACTCCAATAGAATTAACAAGACTAGAAGTTGTTAAACGTTATATTAAACGTTTTGTTACTTTAAAAGGTTCATTAAGTAGAGAACATCAATATGCCATTGTATTACTTGGTGTGGATGCCATTTGGGTAAATAAATAAAAAAACATATATATTTATATTTATAAGTAGAAAAACAAAACAAAACAAAACAAAAAAAAAAAAAAAATATATATATATATATATATATATAAAAGTTTATAATATAATAATTTAAATTTAAAATTTATTTCTTATTACTTATTAATTGTTTATAATTCTATTATTCTTTAAATTATTTATTAATTTTTTTTTTTAAATATAAATATATAAAATAAATAAATAAATAAATAAATAATTTTTATTCTTATGGATTTCTAATTAAAAAAAAAAAAAAAACCATCAAATTTCTATAAACAAAAATAATTAAAGTATAATGATTTCACTTCTGATTATAAAAATATTATAAATGTTATGGAAGAAATTCCAGCACAACAAGAAAACATTAGAGAATTTGGTAAATTTCTTTTTATATATAAAATATATATACATTTTCATTAGTATTTTATAAATATTATCATAACAATATTATTTATTTATTTATTTATTAATTTTATTATTAATATATATATATATATATATATAATTTTTTTTCTTTTCTTCCTTTTTTTTCTATATAACTATAAATAAAAATTAATGAAATAATACATTATAGATATGGATTCTTTGTTAAATTTAATGTATGCAAATAATTAAAATTGTTATCAATATATTTATACTAAAAAAAAAAGAAAAAATATGTGAATATAATCTATTAATATTATATGTTATTATTTTTTATAATATATATATATATGTATTTATATATAAATATAGAAAGGAAAGATCCTTAATTCCAAATGTATTAACTTCAAATTATTATTTAAGAGTTGTATTTTTATATTCAAGGTATATTTAAACTTTTATAAATTATATATATATACATATATGATATGACAATTTAATATGATTAACCTTTATTAATTTTAATTATTATTTTTTTTTTTTAAAAAAAAGACCATGTATACCAACAATCAATTTAAATAATGTTGTAAGTATTAAAATATTTATAATTTAATAAAATTTATGTTTATATATATATATATATATATATACATATTTTATTTTAAGTAGAATTTTTATTTCCAATATATATATATTAAAAAATTGTATATTTTTATTTTTATTTTATTTAAAATATTTATATATATATATAATAGATATTAAAACAATTAAAAGAAAGTAAATTATTTATGTTTGATTGTGTTTACTTCCATGAAAAGAAAAATGAAAATTTTGATCCACAGGTAAAATATAAACAATTAATAATAATAATAATAATAATAATAATAATTTAATTATTAATAACGAAAAAAAAATAATTGTTTTACTAATTAATATATTCCTTTTTTTTTTTCATTTTATAGGCAGTATTTAATGAATTATTGAAAATGGAAGATCCATCACATCCATCATTATTCTTTGATGTTATAAGAAACGGCCAAAAGTAAATAATTATAATTTATTCATAATATTAATATTTTATCAAAAATATATATATATATATAAATATATATATATATATATAAGAAAATATATTAATATTTAATATTTTGTTTTCTTGTTTATTTTAATAATATAGGTTCTCAATCTCTATGATGAAACTCCTCGGTCATCCATTACAAAGAAGAATAAAATAATAATAATAATAATAATAATTTATTATTAAAAAATTTTTTTTTATTTTATATAAAAAATTTAAATAAATCAATATAAAAATAATTAATAATTTAAATTATTTTAAATTATTTAAATAAAAAATATTAATAATTATGGTTAAAAAAAATATATATTAAAATTAAATACAAAAAATAAAAAATGTTAAAATGTAATTAATCATAATAATATTATTTCTAAAGCAAATATTCAAAAAAAAAAATAATAAATAAAAATAAATAATAAAATTAAAAAACAAACAAACAAACAAACAAACGAATAAATAAATATTAAAATGATATTAAAACTTTTTATTTATTGAAAGTTGTAATTATAATAAATAAATTTTAAAAAACAAAAGAAACAGTAGTTCTTTTTTTTTTTTTTTTTTTTTTTTAATATTTTATATATTTATAATATATATTTTATATTTTTGAAATCAATTTATAATTTTATTTATTTATTGGTCTATATCGAAAAATTTTAATTTAATTAATACATAGGATCGTATATAAATTAATATATTATAAAATATGAACTAATATATATTAAATTTTTTAATTTTTTTTTTTTTTTTTTTTTTTTTTTTTTTTTTAAATTTTAAATTTATATAAAATTTTTTATTTTACTTTTTTTTTTTTTTCTATCTTTTAACTAATAATAAATAATATAGAAAAGGTAAATTTCTAATGAATTTCCAAAAAAAAAAAAAAAAAAAAAAAAGAAATAAGAAGAAAAATAATTGAAAATAAAAATAATTGAAAATAAAAAATTATGTTATGTATTAAAGAATATAAAATATAAAATATAAATTAAGAAATTCATTTTAATTATTATGAAGTATTATATAAATCAAAAATGAATATATTAAGTGGTATATAATTATATATGTATATAAAGAATCAACAATTAAATAACAAAATGGGAAAAGAAAAAACGAAAAAAAACTGATTGGAATAAAATACATAGAAAATGACAACAATAAACAAAAAAAATATTGTAATATTTTATTATTATAAAAAAATTGGAATCAAATTTCAGGATAATTAAAAAGGATAATTCAAAATTTTTCGAGAATTAAAAATAAATCTTAAAATCATATAATATATACAATTTTTATCATTCATAATATAATATTACTAAAGAAGTAATAGATAATTAAAAAAAAATATAGAAAAATTAAATTATATTTATCGAAGAAAACAGGAATAATATATATAAGAAATACAATTTAAAAAAAAATTCCAATATTTATATATTAATATTGTACAGAAATTTAAGTTCATCTAAATATATAATATGTATAATATTTTTTTTTACAATTAATGATAACATATTTTAGTTTTATAAAATTATTATTATATTTTTTTTTCAACAATAAAAATACTTAAATAATGAAATAAATAAAAATTTTAAAATTTAAAGAAAGAAAAAGAAAGAAAAAAGGAAATTTTAAAATAAAAAAAAAAGAAGGATAAGAAATTGAAATTTGAAATAAAATCGAGATATTATTCATTTAAATATATATTAATAATGTTTTAAATTTTTATATTGTAATTTGATTAATAAAAAAGAAACATAAATTTATTAACTTATTTTATATATTTATATATATATTTCATATTACATTATTATTATTACTAAATAAAATAATATATATATATATATGAATTTTTTTTTATTCTAATATATATTTTATATATGCGGAAACAAAAATAAAAACAAAAAACAAAAAAAAAAAAAAAAAAAAAAAAAAAAAAAAAAAAAACAGATATATCAATATGTCCGAAGAATTTGATTATGAAGAATTTGTTACTTGTTCCAGATATGGGGAACTTGAAGATATGAAAGCTATGATGGATAATTATTTAGAGAGTCATCCAGAAGCTAGTAAATGTGCCCTTGCTTCCAAACAAAATGCTTATGGTTCTACTGCTTTACATATGGCTGCTGCTAATGGTCATATTGATATTATAAAATATCTTATTGATGATTGTAATCTTTCTAAAAAGGAACTTGAAATTAAAAATGATGAAGGTAATACTCCATTACATTGGGCTGCTTTAAATGGTTATTTAGAAGCCGTTAAACTTTTAATGACTTCTGGTGCTTCAGGTAACATTAAAAATAATGCTGATAAAGAACCAGGTTATTATGCTGAACTTAAAGGACATCAAGATATTGTTAATTATATTCTTAGAGCTATACCAACTAAAGTCATTGATGATACTTTAGATAAATATGCTGATATTGAACAAACTAAAACTAAGACTGGTGCTACTAAGATTAGTTTAAAGAAAAAGTAAAAAGTACAAAAAAAAAAAATAAAAAAAATAAAAAAAAAATTGATATAAAATGAAAAAAGAAAATAAAAAAAAAATTATATAATAAAAAAAAAAAAAAAAAAAACAAAAAAGAAAAAGTATTTAGAATAATTTATTATTAATTGATAGAGAAAATAAATAACAAAAGTAGAATATTATTAAATAATAAAAATAATATGTATATAACTTATAAATCATATTTACCATATTTAATATAACATATATAAAAAAAAAATAAAGAAAATAAAAAAATAAAATAAAATAAAATAAAATAAAATAAAATAAAATAAAATAAAATAAAATAAAATAAAATAAAATAAAATAAAATAAATTCTATATATATATATATATATATATATATATATATTTTTTTATTTTTTATTTTTATTTTTTAACTATTATTATAAATATAAAAATTAATAAAAAATTAGCATAATATATATATATATATTTATTAATATTATTTTTTTTATTATTTATAAAATAAATTCGAAAAAAAAAAAAAAAGAAATCATCCATTTCCAATTATATATATTTTTAATAATATTTTTTTTTTATTAGTTATATATATATTAAATATTATTAAATTCAAATGTTTTATTTTTATTTTATTTTATTTCTTTGGTTTTTTTTTTTTTTTTTGAAAAACGAATGTACATTCTTATGATTTGTTATTTGAAAATTTTATACTGTATTTTTTTTTATTCTTATTCTTTTTCTTATTATTAAAAAAGTAAAAAGAAAAGAAAAATACATTTCAATGTTATTATTATTATTATTATTATTATTATTATTATTATTATTATTATTATTATTATTATTATTTATAATATTTGATTTTTATACATTTTATATTTTTTTTTATAAATTATTTACATATATTATTATGAATTGTTTTAAAAAAATTTATAATTTATAATTATTTGAAATTTTAATATGTTTGAAATTTTATATATTACTTATAAAAAGATACCATCTTCATTTTCAATTTTATCTTCACTTTTATTTGTATTTTTTTCAGTTGTACTTGATTCATTATTAAGTTCTTCTGTAGAATTATTTAATGCTTGTGGAATTGATTCTAACGAAGAAATTTCTTGGGTGGTTAACTTTAACGATTCGAAACTTTTATTAAGTTCTGATTCTTTAATATTACTATTACTCTCTTTATCTAAACTAATAGTACTACCAGCTGCTTGGTTTAAACAAGAAGATTGGGATATAGCTTCGAGTCTTTTTCTTAAATTTTTAATAATTTTTTCATATTTATCAATAACCTTTTCATTTTCTTTTATGGCAAGAAGAAAATCGGGATCATTGGGATCTTGTTCACGAAGTATAACATTAGATTGTTTTAAAAGTTTATTGGAACGTTCTAAACGAATAATTTCTTCTGTAAAATATAATTTTTCATCTTCAAGGGTAGCATTTAATAAAATTTGCGGTGCTACTACATTATCTTTATTTTTATTATTATTATTTTGAGATGTCGATGGTTGTGAAGTAGTATTATTAAGTGAAACTTCCATTTTTTATTTTATTTTATTTTTGTTTTTGTTTTTTGTTTTTCAAATTATATATTATTTAAGAATTAAAAACTATACAAAACGAAAAAAAAAAAAAAAAAATTCTTTATATATATTAATATGATATTAAATTTATTAATTTAAAAAATTTTATTAATTTCTATCATACAAAAAAATATTTTAAATATTGAATGTTGAATAAGTCATATGACATTTAAGAATATTTTATAAAAATATAAAATATAGATATATATAAATAACATAATACAAAAATGTGATGATTATTTATAAATTCATTTATAACATCAAAATATATATATATATACATATATTTCAATAGAATATAAATAATAAAAAAAGAAAAAGACACATCGAATAATGAAAAATATAATGATTTATTTAATAAAATTTCATAAGAATACATATATATACACACATACACACACATTCAAAAAAATAATAATAATAATTTGTAATAAAAGAAATTCATATTAATATAATAATAAAAATATACAATATATATATATATGAATTGAATATTGTTATGGTATCTTTTTTTTAGTTTATTATTATAATTGTTTTATGATTATATTACAAATAATGTGTAATAATAATGAAAATTTCTATTTTCTTTTTTAATATATTAGAATTGACTGAAAAACATATGTTTATATTGTTAAAGAATTTTATGAATATATTTATATTATGTTATTAGATTATTTTTTTTCTTTTTTCTTTTTTCTTTTCTTCCTCTTAAAAAAGAACAGGTATTTTTTAAAATTATTTGATAATATGATGTAATTGGTATATATCTATAAATAATATTTTTTTTTATTATTATTTATAATAAAACGTAAAAACTGTATTTTTTAACCATAAGCTGGCATAGTTGCATAATTTACTTGAAGTTCTCCTCCAGAACCAAAACACTTATTAAAAAATAAAATAAAATAAAAAATACATAATAAATAAAAAAAAAAAAAAATCCCAATTATTAATTATTATTATTATTATTATTATTATTTTTTTTAATAATCTAATATATTTATAATATTAATATATAAATCTTTTATATTATTTATATATTAATTCTTACTTTATATAAATTATTGATTATTTCATCAGGTGAAGGTGAAAAACTATTATTAATATAAAAATGCTATTTTTTTTTATTTAAACAAACATACAAATAAATAAATAAATAAATAAATAAATTAATAAATATTATTATTACAAATTTAAAAATATTATATTTTTTTCTTCTAATTCTTATATTTAGTAAATATATTTATTTATCCTTTATTTAAAAATGAAATAAAATTATTTTTTAAATTGAATAAATATTTACCAAATTAGAACAATGTTTAAGTTTTACTTTTAGTCCATTAATAATTGTGGTAAATTCTTTATTTCCATCAACTTTAAAGACTGGTGATTTTAATAATGGAGCATCTCCAACAGCTCGAAAACGAACAATTACTTTATTAAAAAAAAAAAAAGTAATAATTTTTAATTAATTATTGAATATATTAGTAAAGGATAAGAAAAAAAAAATTAAATATATATTTATTTTTATTTTAATTTATAAATAAATAAGTAATAATTAATAACTAAAGTACTTTTATCTGACATATTATATATATATTTCTTTAATGTATAATAAATTGAAATATTTAAAAAAAAAAAAAAAACTAAATAAAAATAAAAATTTCAAAAAAAAAAAAAAATTTTTTTTTTGGTTATTAATTAATTTTTTAATTTAGAATATTTATATAAATAACAATTTTTATTAAAGAATTTTTACATTTCTTGCAAATTATTATATAAATATTTCTGTGGCTTATATTATGTTTTAAAAGTATTTAGCATCAATTATAATTTTTTTTAATCATTATGTTAAATATATTTCATTTTTTTAACAATAATGCTTTTATTCTTCCTATTATAATTATATTGTTAAAAGATTAAATTTTTAAATAAAAGTTTTTTTTTTTTTTTATTATTATTAAGTATCAATTATTATGACTTTTAGATATTTTTAGTATAAAATTTATTACAATCTTTTATTATCAGTATAGGTATAAAACATGAAACATTTGAAATAAAAATTTTGATTAGATTTTTTTATTTATTTTTAATAATTTTAATATATAATAAAAAAAATGGTAGATTTATTTAGTGTAACATTTTTATTATTTTTTTTTTTTGGAAATTTTTTATATATTTCACTCAAGATATAAATTATATAATTAAGAAAAATGAAAAAGAAAATTTAATAAAAAAAAATATTTCATATTTTATTATTATTATATTATTAAAATACCAATAAAATCATTGACTTTTATCGTTTCAATTAATTCAGTAGTAATAACAATTATATCTCTTCCTTCATTACCATTATATAACAGTCTACTTGCTGTTACTACTTTTCTTTTACCTGGTAAACATAGATATAAGTGTAGTACAAAAGAAGATTATTCTATTTAAAATATTTTTTACCAAATTTATTAAAAAAAATTTCTTTATATATATTATAAAATATTAAAACTTAATAATTTATATATGTGTATTTGTATATATACTATATATACACATACATATAAAAGAATAATAAAATAATATAAAAATTTTTACTTTGATATAATATTGTAAAAGTTGCTGGGGATAATTTCTTTTTTTATTATTTTAAATATTTATATGTAAATTACTATAAAGAAAATAATATAAAAAGTAAAATTATATGCATATATATTTTTTAATAAACAAATTTATGATATATAATATAATAATAATTTAAATAAAAATGAATTTCAATTTCAAATTTTAAATGATTTTTTAACAATAATAATATTATATTTAATTTTTAAAAAAAATTGAAATTTCAAATTAAATAATTTATACATTAATAATATTAAATTATGTTTTTCTTTTTTCTTTTATAATTTATAAAAGTTTTTCTTTCCCTGAAAAAAGTATTATTTATTATTTACATATTTTTTAATATATATTTATAAATATATATATATATATATATATATAGTTTCACTTAAAATTTATAATTAATGAATTTAAAAGAAAAATGATAACCATTAAAAAAACTATCAAACTTGGCCTTTATTTAATGGCCTTTTTTACTTTTTATAAATTTTTATATTTCTTTATTTTTTCAAATATGAAAAATAAGGAAGTAGACTATAGTTATCTTTATAATAAAAATGAAACAGAAATAAAAGCATGTATTTTTATTTTATGTCGAGATCAGGATCAAGAAAAATTAGTAAAAACCATTCATGAATTAGAAGAAGTTTTTCCTCATAAATACCCATATATTTTATTAAATGAAGTTCATTTTTCAGAAACTTTTAAAACTGCTATTAGTAATGCTGTTAGTACAAGTGCTCATTTTGGTCTTATTGAAGAAAAATATTGGTCACTTCCAAAAGGAATGCAACCTTCTGATGTAGGTAAAGATTTAATTCCTGGAACTTTTGTACTTTTTAATGATAGAATTGGTTATCGTCATATGTGCAGGTATTTTAAATATAAAATATATTTTTAATATATTTATATATATATATGGTTATATAATTATAAAAAATAAATAATATTATAAATTTTTTAAGTACTAATAATATCTTTTATTATAATTAATAACTAATAATAATAATATATATTATAACTTTTTTTCTTTATATTGATATCTTAAATAAAATAATTTAATAATAATAATATCAACAATGACAATAACAATAACAATAACAACAATAACAACAATAACAACAATAACAACAATAACAATATATATATGTTTTTTTTTTAAAAAAAAAAAAAATAATAATAATAATAAGATTTTTCTCTGGATTTTTCTATAATCATCCTATGTTAAAACCGTTTGACTATTATTGGAGAGTTGAACCAGGTGTTGGTTTTCATTGTAAAATAAATGAAGATCCATTTAAATATATGCGAGATCATAATAAAGTCTATGGTTATGTAATATCTTTAATAGAACTTGCTAATACCGTACCTTCTTTATGGGAAAAAGTAAAAGAATTTATGAAAACTTATCCACAATTTATAGCTCATCCTAATTCCTTAGAATTTTTAAGTGATGATGGAGGTGAAACTTGGAATTTATGTCATTATTGGAGTAATTTTGAAATAGCAGATATGCGATTTTTTAGAAGTAAAAAATATGAAACTTTTTTCAACTTTTTAGATAAAAAAGGTGGATTCTTTTATGAAAGATGGGGTGATGCTCCTGTACATTCTATTGCTGTAAATTTTTAAAATAACAATTCTTTTTCTTTTTTTTTTTTTATTTTATTTTATTTTATTTTATTTATTAATATATAATATAATATAGTTTTTTTTTTTTTTTATAAATTTATTATTATTATTAATTATTTTTTTTTTAAACTATTTAAAATTTTATAATCATTTTAATAACTAATATTTATATATATTTATATATATATACACATACACACAACACACATACACACATACACACATATATATGTATATTTTTTTATAGACATCATTATTTTTAGAACCTGATAAAATTCATTTCTTTAAAAATATTGGCTATACTCATTGGCCAGTTACTTATTGTCCAGAAGATCCAGAGATTAGTAAGAATTGTCATTGTCCTGAAATTATTGATAAAGCCAATGATAAATGTAATGTTAGATTATGGAATGTTCAAAAGAAATTATATGGAATAGAATATTAATATATATATATAAATATAAATATATATAATTAAGCCTATAAATACTTTAAATTAATAAAAATAACCTTACATCCATCAGTATATAAATAATTTAATAAAATAAAATAAAAAAAAAAAAAAAAATTAAAATAAATAATAATAATAATATTATTAATTTAAAAACCAAGAACACTTTTACAATTATGTATATATATATATATATAATAATAATAAATAAATTAAATATAAAAATTTTAAAATATTTATTAAATTATTTTTATTTTTATTTTTATTATTATTATTATTATTATTTTATTTCATTACTTATTATTTATTATTTTAATTTTTATTTATTTATGATATATAAATTAATTGAATTATTACTTATGTATTTAGTTTTTTATATATAAAAAAAAATTTAAATAATATGGTAATATAATTTTATAAAGTTGTTTATAAAAAAAATAATTCTTTAAAATAAAATAAAATATATATAATTATTATTAAAAATACAATTACTTAATAGAATAAGAATATATATATATATAATAATTTAATTTTTATATTAATTATTAAAGAAAAATTGTAATGAATAATTAAAAAAAAAAAAAAATAAAACAAAATAAAAGAAAAGAAAAAAAAATTAAAATAAATAGAGAATGAGTAATTAATTTATATTATAAAAAAAATAGTTTAATAAATTATTTGTTGAGTTTATTTATCCTTATTATATTTAATGTGATTCAGTCATAGGTTTATCTTCTGATTTATTTTCTGGATTATCTACAGTTGGATTATTATTGGTATCTTGAGTTGGAATATCTTCTATAGAATCTGATTTATTTAAAAATTTTCCTCTAACACCAGAAAGTCTTTTACTCATTAATTTATATGAACGATAATCCTATTTATAGATAATTATTAAATAAAGATAAGATATATTAATATATTAAATAAAGAAAAAAATAAAATAAAAATAAAAATAAAAATAAAAACAAAAATAAAATAATTTATAAAATAAAATATAAAATAAAATAATATATAAAATAAAATAATATATTATACATATATATATATATATATTATTTTTCTTTATTTCTTTTATTATAATTACCTTTGGTGATACAGATCTTACAATCTTTGAAAAAGCAACATTAAAGTGAGATGGATAAACATATATATTTTCAACTTTCTTTGGATCTGGTAAAGTATCCATTATAGAAAGAGAATTAGAAGATTTTTTAATAGATGTTTCATTATTATAAATACTAGTTCTTAAGGCAGTAACAGAAGCTTCACGAACTAAAGAAGCAAGATCAGCACCACTAAAACCTTCACATCTTGGATCATTGGCAATTTTTTCTAAATTAATAGAATCGTGTAATGGTGTTTTTTTGGTAATTGTTTTTAAAATATCTAAACGTTCTGGAGCTGTTGGTAAATCAACATAAAGCATTCTATCTAATCTACCAGGTCTTACCATAGCAGAATCAATTAATTCTAATATATTTATTTATTTATTTATTTTTATAAGAAAAAATTAAAAAATAATAGAAAAAAAAAAAAAAAATATATATATATATATATATAAGTATATATGTATATAAATTAATTAATAAAATATAAAACAAATATTAAAAAAAAAAAAAAAAAAAAATTAAAATAAAGCAATGATATAAATTATTTATTTATTTATTTATTTATATCTTACCTGGTCTATTAGTAGCAGCAATAACGAAAACTTGTTTACGATTATCTAAACCATCCATTTCTGTTAAAAGAGTATTAACTAATCTAGCAGATGAAGTAGACTAATAATAGTGAATTTTTTTTTATAATATAAAGTATATATATTAGTTATTATAATTGTTTTAAATTTAAAAAAAAAAAATTTTTTTTATTTAATATATATATTTCTATTTTATTATTATCATTATTATTAATAATAATAATATTTTTATTATTATTGTCATTTTTATTATTATAGTCACTTTTATTTTTATTTTTATTTTTTTTTCTTTACTTACATCTGTATCATTGGAACGTTTTGGACAAATAGCATCTAATTCATCAAAAAATATAACACATGGTGAAGAAGCTCTAGCACGACTGAAAACTTGTCTAATAGCACGTTCACTTTCACCAACATACTATTGATTTATTTCAATTTATATAAATAATAAAATAGAATAGTAAAAAAAAATGAATTAAATAAATAAATGATTTAAATAAATAAATGATTTAAATAAATAAATGATTTAAATTAATAAATAAATATTATAAAAATTAGTAAAACTAATTATTATAAAAAAAAAACTTTTTTTTTTTCATAAAATACTATTTTTATTCTTTTATTTTTATATTTATTATTTCTTTATATTTATATTTATATTTATTATTTATTATTTAATATTTATATTAACTTACTTTATTTAATAATTCTGGACCTTTAACAGAAATAAAATTGGAATGACTTTCATTAGCAACCGCTTTAGCTAATAATGTTTTACCACAGCCAGGTGGACCATATAAAAGAACACCCATAGGTGCTGTAATACCTACAGCAGCAAAATATTCTGGATGACGAATAGGTTCTACTACAGCCATATTTAATTCTTCACGAACAGTTTCTAAAGCACCAACATCATCCCATGAAACTCCTGGTACAGTAGCAAAACCTTCACGTTTAGATGAAGGTTGAACTTTTTTAACAGCTTTTTGAAAATCTTCGATAGTAATACATAATGGTTTTAATTCTTCTTCAGTTAAAGGTTCTGATTTAGATTTTATAAATTTAGAAAGAATTTCTAAAGTAATTTCATGTGGTTTAGTTAAAGTTGATGTTAAATTCTTTTTAACTATAGATTTTGATTTTTGTTGATTATCTTCTTTATTTTCTTTTTCTTCTTCATTTTCTTTTATGGTTTCATTTTCATCATCAATATCCATACCAATTTCTTCTTTTTCTTTCATTTCTTCATCATTATCATTATCATTATTTTCATTTGTTTCTTCTTTCTCCTTTTCTTTTTCTTTTTCTTCTTCTTCTTCTTCTTCTACAGAATTAAGTAAATTACCGTATATTCTTTCTACTGCAATCATACCTGCTTCTGATGTTAAAGCACTTAAATCAGCACCAACATAACCTGGTGTTAATTTAGCTAATGCTCTAAAGTTTAATTCATCTGACAATCTTAAATCTTTACATAAAACTCTTAAAATTCTAATATAGTTATATAAATATATTATTTTTTTTTTTTTTTTTTACATCAATAAATAAATTAATAATTAGTATTTATTATTTATTAGATTATTAATTATTATAAAATTTAAAAATTTTAAATTTAAATTATATATATATATATTAATTATCTACGTTTACTATTTATATATTTATCTATTATTTTTATTATTATTATTTTTTTTTTTTTTAATATGTAATATATATTACTTACTTTTCACGACCTTCTTCATCAGGTACACCCATACTAATTTCACGATCAAAACGACCAGCTCTACGTAAAGCTGGATCCAAAGCATCTGGTCTATTAGTAGCACCAATAATCATAATTGGTCTGTTATTAGTTTTTTCAAGAGTTAAATCTATTTAAATTAAGAAAAAAAATAAATAAATAAATAAATTAAATAAATTAATAATTGGATATATTGATATATTATTAGAATATATCTGATTAATTTTTATTTATTTATTTTTTTTTTTTTTAAATTTATATATTTAAATAAAATACCATCTAAACATGTTAATAATTGAGCTACAATTCTTCTTTCCATTTCTCTTTGAGCTGTTTCACGTTTTGGAGTAATAGCATCAATTTCATCTATAAATAATAAACATGGAGCTTGTTCCTAAATTATATTAAATAATAATTATTAATATATAAATATATATATATTTTTTATTTATTTATTTATTTATTTATTTATTTATTTATTTATTTATTTATTTATTTATTTATTTATTTATTATTATTATTATTATTATTATTATTATTATTATTATTATTATTATTTTTATTATTATTATTATTATTATTATTATTATTATTATTATTATTATTTTACTTTAGCTTCTTCAAATATTTCTCTAAGTTTCTTTTCAGATTCACCAGACATACCAGAAACAATAGATGGTGCAGAAATACTTAAGAATGGTACATTTAATTCCTATTAAATAAAAAAAAAATAATCAAATAATAATAAAATTATATAAAAAACAATGGATAAAAATAATAATATTATTATAATTATAATTATTATTATTATTATATTTAAAATTTTAAAATAAAATTAATAAATCAATTATGTAATTTACAATGACCAAATAAATATATAGTAAAATATATATATATATATATATTTATATTTATTATTTTTTTTAATAAAAAAATTTGAAATTTACACCAGCAATAGCATTTGCTAAAAGAGTTTTACCACAACCTGGTGGACCATGAAGAAGTATACCTCTTGGAGGTTTGATACCCAAATGAAGATGAATTTCTAAATGTTTAAATGGCATAAGAATTAATTGAATAATATCTTGTAAAATATGTTCAATACCACCAACATTTTCTAATTTTACAGTTGGAGGAGCATATTTATTTTCATTATTTGAACCTATCATATTATAATATTAATAAATTAGATTAATAGGATGTAATTATAATAATTATAAATATATAAAGTTTATTAAAAATAATTATAATATATAATGACATAATGATATAATATAATAATATAATAATATAATAATATGATATAATAGCATAAAATATAATGATATAATAAAAAAATATATATAATATAATAGTATAATAAAAAAAATATTTACCTGTAGTATCATTTGTTTTTCTTTTTTTAGATTCAAGATTATCAATTAAAGTTCTACTCTTTTTTCTTATTCTTTTATTTAAAGCTGGAGTATTAGAATTTACTGAAATTACACTTTCATTATCACTATTTGAAGCTTTTAAATCTGGAGGAGCTGAACTTTGTCTTGGAATATTTCTATTTTGATTAGTATTATTATTATTATTTTCTGATATATCTTTTTCCTTTTTAGTATTTAATTTTTCAGATGTAGGGTCATCATTTAAAACATCAATGATAGTATTATTATTGTTATTATTATTGTTATTATTATTATTTTTATACATGTTTTGAATTGATCTATTAAAGAAATTGGTATCCTTTTTAAAAAAATTAATTTGTCCATTTGAAACATATATATATAAAAAGAATGTATTAAATTATAAAATTGATAATTTGTATTTGATATTGAATTTTTTTTTTTTTTTTAATTTTTTGTAATTATATATAAATAATAAATAATATAATATAATATAATACAATATAATATTTAAAAAAAAAAAAAAAGAAAGAAATAAAAAAGGAAAGAAATTATTTATTAATATATATAACATAAAAAACAGTATTATATGAGTTATAATATACATTATTTTTGTTAAAATAATGTATATTATAATGAATTCTTTATGAAATGTTGTTATTATATGTCTTTTGTATATATATATATATATATAAATTTATAATTACTTTGACTTCCATTAATTGAATGTTTTCATCCACTTCAAATTCAGAATCAGAATCATCATCTATTTCTATAACTTCTTTATTCTTTTTTACTTCAATCATAGCTGTTAAAGTAATAAATGTAATGAAAAATGTAATGAATAATAATGAAATAAATATATAATAATAATAATATAAATAAAATAATAGATAAAATATATATATATGAATATATAAACAAATATATATACAAATAGAAATAGAATTAGTAAAATTAAATTTTTAATTATATATAATTAATTTAAAAGTATTATAATATGTATGTAGTATTATGAATTTGATTTATATATAAAATTTAATTATTTTTTTTTTCTTCGTTTTTTTTTTTTTTTTTTTCTGTGTAAAATATTTAATAATAATAATAATATATCTATAATCTATTTGAATTACTATATTATTGTAAATTATTTTTTAATAGTATATATGTTCTTTATAAAAAAAATTTTTTTTATCCATAATAATTTATAATTCAGTAATTATTATTATTATTATTATAATAATGAAATTTGAAATTTGAAATTTTTTTTTTATCAATGTATAAACCTTTATCAATAGCTTTTATAAGTTGAGCTTGAGATTTTCTTCTTAATTGAGGTTGAGTTTGTCGAGCATATTGTAAAATAGCTGAAGTATTATTAAGTTCATTTCTGACATCACTATTATTACTTTTTTTTAAACTTTCTTGATAATGTAATATAATATTTATCATTTTTCTTGTAAGCATTTCTTCTAAGGAACCACCTCTTTTACGTTTTGTTGGCATTTTTGAATATTTATAATATTAAATTTATAAGTAATATAAAAATAGGAATAAATATAAATAAAGTTATTGAATTTAAAATGATTCAAAAAATAATAATAATAATTGTTAATAATAAAATGTTAATGAAATCTAATTTTAAAAATTTCAATATCTTGTTATATAAAAATAAAAAAAAAAAAAAAATTAAAAAAAAATATATAATATTTCATCAAATTAATTATAAATTTTAAATTATTTTTTTTTTAAAATTTTAAAAAAAAAAAAATTATAAATTAATTTTAGCCAATCATTCATTTTAAATATTTTTTTAAAAGAATTAGTACAAAAAAATATGATTTTTTGGTAAAATTGGTTGAATAAATTATAAAGAACAAAAAATTTATTTTAATTACATATTTCTAATAAGAATACATTTAAAGTATCAAAATATATAACATTATCTCTTAAATATTTTGATACTTTAAAATAATAATTAATATAACAATAATATTTATTTTATTTTTTTAAAAATTTATAATAAAAATATGATGTTAAAAACATTTTCTATGATTTTTAATTAAAAAACTTTTTTTCTTCATTTTTATTAATATTTATAATTAATATAATAAATCATCAATAATTTTTTTTATTCTTATTTTTAATTATGACCTTTAATATTATTAATTATATATAAAATTTTCAATTATTTAATTATTTAAATGATAGTAACTAAATAACTAATGTTTCATTATTACTATTACTATTATTATTATTAATTATTTTAACCGAAAATTTTTTGATTTTTTGTGTATGCTATAACAAAAATTTATAATACATAGTGTTATATAACCATATATATAAAATTGGTTTAAATTTTCCAGAATTATTGTATTTAACTTTAGGAAAATATAAAACAATTTTATATATATTTAATTTAAATCTTTTTGGATATTATAAATAGTATTAAAATTATATATTTATATTATTTTCTACTAAATCAATACTTTTATTATTGTTATCTTTTAAAAGGGTTAAAAACTTCTTTTTTTTCACATTCATCGAAATTCATATTATTATTATTATTATTATTACTATTATTATTTTTATTTTTTTATTTTTTTTTAATATTTTGCTGCTTGATAATAAAGAAAAAAAATTACATTTTACAATAAAAAAAAAGTTAAAAAAATAATAATAAAAATAAATAAAAATAAAAGAAAATGGACAGAATAATATATAGTATATATTATTCTGTCTATTTTTATATTTTTATTTTTTGATAATAATTTTGAAATAAAATTATTAATTTATTATAAAACAAAGTAACGCTATCAGACTCTGAGAATTATACTCTTTAATTAATAATGAAAAATATAAAATTTCAACAGAGTTTAATAATGATTTTGAAGAATATGATAGTTCGTATTATTTATTTAATGCATGTAAAAGTGGAAATAAAATAAAAGTAAAATATTTATTAGAACATGGAGCAGATATGACAATAATAGATAAATTTAATAGAATTGCATTAGTAAGAGTATATGACAGTGGAAATTTAGAATTAGTAAAATAATTTAGGTAAGAATCATATATTTAATGCCTGTGAAAGTGGAAATTTAAATTTAGTCAAATATTTAGTTGAAGAGGTATTAGATATAAATAAAAAAAACTAAAGAAGGTGATTCGCCGATATGTAGTGCATGCCAAAGTGGAAATTTAAATAAATATTGTCAAATATTTAGTAGAGCAGGAATTAGTTAGAATTGAAGATTTTTTTAAATTTTATTCAACTCTCCTATCTCTAGTCTGTCAAAGAGGACATATCACTATAAGTAAAATATTTTATAGAATCCAATATAAATCACAAAATTCCTTCTTATGTTATAATATATTTTGATTCTATGTCATTATTTGTTTCCTGTTAAAATGGACACAAAAATATAGTGAAATATTTAGTGGAAAATGGATCAGATATAAAAAAAAAGAAAATAGTTATGGTGAGACACCATTGTTTATCGCCTGTGAAAATGGTCATTTTTCTGTAGTAAAATATTTAGTGGAACAAGAAGCAAAAATAAATAAAAGAGGCTAATAGCAATCGGACGTCATTAAATATTATGCTCCTCGTTCAATAAATTATTTAATTGAACGAGGAGCATAAACATATAAAACGATTCTTTAGAGATGTATTCTTAACAATAGTAGTCATTATAAGCTTTATAATTCTTGGGCCTTATTATTATTGATCACTATAGTTTTTAAGAATATAAAATGAATAGTTAATAATATTATAAATTTATTTTTTAAATATATATATTATATCATTTATTGTTAAAATGAATGAATTAAAAATATATATTAAATTAAAACTATAACTGTCTTATATATATATTTATAAATGATAAAGCATTTGTTCATTATGAAAAGTAAAGGTTTTATAGATTTTTATTATATTAATATAATTATTATTATTATAAATTATCTGTAAAATATGAAACATTTCTTTTAAAGTGATATTTGATATAAAAATTAATTTATAGTTATATAAAAAAGAAGAGATATTTAAATGTTAAAATATATATATATAATAAATAATAAACAAAAAATTACATTTAATTTTCATAAAAAAAAACGATATTTAAAAGATATATATCTAAAAAAAAATTATATACATATATAATAAAAATGAAATGAATTCATCAATTTTATTATTATTATCAACTTTAACAAATATAATTGCTGTTAAGAATTGGTATATTGAACATAACGATTTATTATGCCAATAGATATTACTGATGATTTTTATAATATAACCTTCTTTACATTTAGTAATAATAACTATAATAATTATAGAAATTATGAAAACAATAATGAATTTTATAGAATACTTAGAGTTCTTGTTATTTTTTAAATATTTTTTTTATTGTAAAATACATCTTAAAGATGAATGTTACAATAATAATAATAATAATAATAATGATATTTTACTAGAACATATTTTGAATGGAAACATTAATACTGGTTAATGAAAATGAAAATCTTTATTTACCAACATATGATGAAGTAATTCCTCATTTACCAACATATAATGAAGTAATTATCAATTCAAATAATTAATACAAAATATCCAATTAATAAATAATTCATTAAAAAGTCATAATTATTAATAAATATCAATTAAAAGAGGAGAAAAAAAAATAATCTTCAAAACTCAGATTTGTGAAACATTAAAACATTTTAAATTTTTTTTTTTAATATTTATGATATTTATAATAAATAAATAAATAAATAGATAAATAAATAAATAAATAAATATTAAGTATTAAATGTATTAAATGAATGAATAAATAATTAATTAATAAATAAAAAATTCAGATAATTAATTAATAATAAAAATAATACTAATTAAAATTACATATTTGAAATGTATAAAAAAACGAAAATATAACCACACTATTAATATCAATAGAAAAATTGATAATAAATAAATAAATAAATAAATATATCAATGATGCCTAAAGCTTTTTTTAAAAATTAAAGATTTCTTATTAATATTATTGTTATTGTTTTATTTAATTATTTAATATATCCTAAAGAATTATTTATAATAATAATGATTATAATGATATAATACAATATACAACTATATTAAAAATATTGTTATAAATATCCATTCAATATGTTAAATAATAATTATTCATACTATTACATTTTATTATTCATTTATTAATTTTTTTTTTTTACTTTTATGATTATTAATAATTATTATAGTTTTTATTTTAAAAAAAAAAAAATTAGAAAGAGAAAAAGAAAAGAGTTATTTATTAAAATGAAATGAAAAATTAAAATATATGGAAGTTTGATTTTTTTTATAATAATGATATAATAGATAGAATTTTTTTTATTCTATTTTGATTTTTAATAATAATGATAAATAAAGAAATATATCATATATAATAATTATTTAAATATTTTCTACAATAACTAAAAAATAATAAGAAACAATAATTGATTATTAAAATAAAAAAAGTTTTGTTTTTTTGGTTTTCTATTTTATTAAAAATTAAAAATATATATAATACATATATTTTATTTTTATTAATTCATTATTATTTTAATTTTTTTCATACTTTTTAATACTTTTTTTATTTTTTTTTTCTTCTAAATAATATATTATTAACATTGAAAAAAAATAATAATATTATAAAAATTAAATATAAAGAATAAAACATAAAAGGAAATAATATTACAATTTAATATAAAAAAAATTGTATAATAATAAAAATATTAATAATATTATTCTATTATTTTATTATTTTATTATTTTATTATTGATAAGAAATAAAATATGAAATATAAAATATATAAATTTAGTATGATAAAAATTAATGATTATTATTACTAAAAATAATAAATATTAAAATAATAAAATTAACCATACTGACCTGACAACAACAACTGTATTAATAAGTTATATAGTGTTTAATTGATTAAAAATAAAAATAATAAATAATAAAAAAAATTAACAATTTTATTAAATTATTTTTTTTTAGCCATTTTTAGTAAAAAAAAAAAAAACTATCAATAATAATTATAATTATATAATAAATCAATTATAAATAATAATAATATATAAAATATTTTTTATTTATTTATTTATTTATTTATTTATATATTAATGATCATTCATTTATTTATTTTTGTTTTTAATAAAATTTATTTTAAAAGATAATTGCCACCTTTTCAAATATGTAATAAAGTTTTCATTTATTAATGATTGGAATGATAAACAAAAATAAGTAAATAAATAAATAAATATAAATTAAATAAATTATTAGTAATACAGTAAAAAAAATTTAATTTTAATATGAACATATTTGTATATTAAAGATAATGATAAAACTTTTTTTTTTTTTTTACTTACATAATAAATATAATTATTAAGTATATGTAATATATTTTATTATTTATATTATTTATATCATTTATAATATTTATTATATTATTTATAATATTTATATTATTTATAATATTTATAATATTTTATTTATTATATTTTATTATATATTATTTATTATAGATTTTTAATTATTATATATAAAGTATGATACATATTTTTAATATAAACAAAAAATTTGTTTTTTTTTTTTTTAAAAATATTTATATATTAAAGCTAAGCTTTTGATATTTAAGATAATAATAAATTACTTATTAATAAACAATATAAATAAATACACCTAATGTAAATACATAATTAATATAAAATAAATGTATGAATAAATATTAAAATAAATACATAAATATATATTAAATAAATGTATTAAATATATATAACAATTAAATATATAATAATTAAATATTAAATAAACTCATATAACAAAAAGAAATAAAATTATTAAATTAATAATATAATAATAAATATATAAATTTAAATAAAATAAATAATAAATATATAATTATATAATAATAATAATAATAATATATAATTATTTATTATTAATATAAAGAAAAAAAAGAATCATCACTAATCTAATATAAAAATTTATCCTGTTTTAAGTTTTACTTAATATATAATAATTAATATATAGTTTATATAATTAAATATAAATATATAATAGTAAATAATAAATAATATATAAAATATAAAAATATAATGAATTTAGAATAGAATATTAAATATTAAATATATTAAAATTGTGTTCATTTTCTATTAAACAAAAAATACAAAATAGAATTCATAAAAAAGAAAAGAAGAGTATCTAGAAAAGATATAAAGGAAAAAGAAAAAAAAAATAAATCTTTAATAATAATATTAATAAAGATTTATCCCAATGTTTATATTTTTATTTATTTTTTTTATTTATTTAGTTTATAAAGATAGGTAAAAATGATGAAAAAAAAAAAAGTTTCTTAAAGTTAAAAAGAATACAAGGAACATTTTAAGATTAATTAAATTTAGGAAATACATCAAAATAATTAAATAAGTAAATAATTTTTTGAATGCATAAAATTGATTGTATTGATCATTATAATAAATAAATAACAAATTTTTTTTTCTTATTACATCGTCATTATATTATCAATTTTGTCTTTTTTTTTTTTTTTTTTTTTTCTCTTCTCTTTTTTTATAAATATATTCATATATTTATAGCTGTAACTGTGACAGTTTTTCATTATTTAATTTTATCAAATTGTATCAAATTTATATCCTTTTTAATATATTATTTTTATTTGTTTGTATTTTATTATAATTATTATTTTATTCATTATTATTCATTATTCATTGTATCTCAAAAAAAAAAAAAGTTTTTTTTTTCTTAAAATAATTTTATCTTTTTTTTTTTTTTTTTTTTTTGAGATACAAGTAACACAGATCATTCATGTAAATAATGTAATTATATAAATTATGTAATTCTTATTATAATTTTTGTATGCAATATAATAGCAGTTTAATTTTTATTTTTATCTATCATTATAGGACATTACATGACATTGCATCATGTTATCCTTTTTTGGGAAAAAAATAATTTTTTTTTTTTTTTGATAAAAAGGAAATAATTAATAAAAATTACCTTAAACAAGTAATATAATATTCTCATAATGCCTAATGCTTATTGCTAATTTTTATGTAGTAAAAAAAATGTTTAATTTATTTATTTATTTATTTATTTATTTATTTATATATTTATTTATTCATCCATTCATTTATTTATTTATCAATATTTTATTTTTATATTATTCCATTATTTATATTTATGGATTGTTTATAATAAACCCCAAAACGGAATATTTATTATTTGTATATATTGAATATAAATAAATAAATAATGTTTAGAAAAATATAATACAATATAATATAATATAATATAATATAATATAATACAATTTATAATTTATATATATAATATAAATATTTATTTAATAATTTATTATATTGATTTAATAATTTTATATAATTTATTATAATTATAATATTTTCTATATTAGATTTATTAAATTATTTTATTTTATTTTATTTTATTATTATTCTGTTATATAAAACTATTTTTTTGTTAATTTTAATTATTATTAACAAATTATTAGTTAATTTATACCAATATTTATTTATTTATTTAATTATTTATTTATTTATTTGTTTATTTATATATTCATTTTATTTATTATTTATATTTATTTATATATTCATTTTATTTATTATTTATATTTATGTAATGGTTTTATTTATTATAAATGTATTGATAATAAATATATAATTAATTTATTTCAAATTACACAATGAAATTGGCTTATGGAAAAACTATTTAAAAAAATAGAAACATAAAATGAATAAATATATAATAAATATAATAAATATTATAAATATAATAAATATTATGAATAAAAAGAAAAGGTATAATTAAAAATTGTTTAATCCTCTAAATGAATTAAGTTTTTTTTATATTATAACAATCTTTACAGTTTGATAAATATAAACAAAGTTTTTTTTGATGTAAGCTAGTTTTTTTATTTATTAATTCCATTTTTTTATATATGTAATTTACATATATAAAAAAATGCAGTTATTAATGACACAGGTGTGTGTTACATCTACGTATTATTTTTTTTTTTAAATTATAATTATAATCGTTTCTTTTTTTTATTTATTTTTAAGTGAAAATAAACATTTATTCCACACATTGAAATCTTTCAATGGAAAAAAAAATAATAATTCATTACATATTGAAAGGTTAATTGCATATTCTTATTTTCGTATGGTTATTTTTATACTTAATTATTATATTATTTTATGCATAATATATTTTTAAAAAAAAAAAAACAGTACATGGAACCTTTGAAATATTGAAAGTTATATCTATTTTATTTTTAAAGTGATTATGAATACAAAAAAAAATAATAATAATATTTTTAATCAATGTGTATAAAAAAAAGGAAAAAAAAAAAGGAAAAAAAAATGTTTCATCTTAACAATAATTATACATAATAAAAAGAAAAAAAAATTTTTTTTTTATAGCAGAATTAATCAGTAATACTTTTAAAAAAATTTTCCTTATTTAAATTATTACTATTTTTGTTCAATTTTTTTTTTGAATTTTTTTTTTATTTATTTAATATAAAGAAATTTCTTTAAATGGTAAAACTTTGAGTAAAATAAAAATTTTATACTAAATAATATATTACAGTGTATTGTATAATATAATTTATTATATATTTTTTTTTATTATTAAATATGTTAACCTAAAAATATGAACATAAAATAGTAAAAAAAAAAAAATCAAAAAATATTTTTATGGTTAAAAAATAGTATTTTTTTATTAATTAATTTCATTTTTAATTTTGAATGGCATGCAACAACAGATTCGTATTCATATCTCATTTCTTTCTTTATATTCATATTTCTATTTCGTTTTTTTTTTAAAACGTAACAAAAAGATAATTAAAGTTAACAAAAATATAATATAATTAATAATACTGATAATAAATCCAATTAAGTACTCTTTTTATTTAGTTTAAAGAATATAAAAAAATAATGTTTTATACGTTATCATAATATCAACATTTTCTATATTTTTTTTCTTTCATACTTTTTTTTTATTCTTAGAAAAGATTATGATACACACAATCATAACAAATAATAATAAAAATTGTCAATTTCATTGTTTAATACATTAATACATTTATATATATTAACACTTTTTTTAAAAAAAAAAAAAAAAAAAACTTTGCTTAATGATTGGTCATAATAATATTTTTATATTTTTATATTTATTTCAAGCCTTAAATCTAACATAAGTGAATTGTATTATATTTATTCTGTTTATTTGGAATTATTATTTATAAAAAAATTATTATAATTAAACCTAATCTTTTAATTCTCCTATAGATATTATATCTTATTACTCATTTACATTATTTGAATAGTTATTTTATATATGAATAATAATTTTTATTAAATAGACAAATAAAAAATAAATAAAATAATATAAATATAAATATAATATAATATAATTTTAATATTAATAAAAATCAAAAAAAAAAAAAATTTAAAGAAATTAAAATCATCATAATTATATTAAAAAAAAATTTAGGATGAATTTTTTTTAATTTATTTTATTATATGGTTTAATATATTTCATTATATTTTGAATATATTAATTAATTTGGAAAAATAGAATATAATATAATAATGAGAAAGAGAAAAAAAAATAAAAATAAAAAGTATAGCCATTAAATAAATATTATTTAATAAATCCTAAATTATTATTTTTATATTTTAAATATGATAAATAAGATTAATATTTAATTATTATATAATTAATCAATTTTCTATTAATATAATTGTTATATTAATATATTAATAAGTACTTAACAAATTTACAGAAAAAATATTCACAAAGATGAAAAATAAAAAAATTAAAAAACAGGAATAATGGAAAAATAATAAAAATATTGTAAAATTAATAAATAGTAATTAAACAATAAATAAATAAATAAATAAATAAATTAATAATAATAGGTATATAAGAATGAAACATATAGTTATAATTGTATAGCAGAAAAAAAAATTGAATAAATGAAAAATTATAGTAATTTTTTTTTATATTTTTTTATATATAAAATATTTTAAACATTAATTTCTTTTTTTAATTAAAAGTTAAAACTTTTTTTTTTCATATTAAAGTTTTATTATTTAATTATTTTTTTTCATATATGTTTTTACCAACTATATAATTCAATAGAAACCTTCTTTATTATTGAAAAAAAGAGAAATAAAAATAAAAAGTTTTTCTTGTAAATGATAATATTTTATATTTTATTTTATTTTATTTTATTTTATTTTATTTAATTTTATTTGATTTTATTTAATTTTTACCTAAGATCATTAATTAAAAAAAATTAAAAATTCTGATATACTTTATAAACTTTAAAAATTTTATTATTAATCTATAAATTAAAATTATTTAAAATATAAAATATAAATATAAATTTTAAAATATAAAATATAAAATATAATAATATCATAGCATAACATAGCATAGACTGTTTGATTTATTGCATTTATTTTATTTTATACCATAGATGATATAAATAAATTTAAAGAAAATAAAAAAAAAAAAACAAAGTAATGCCATCTTTAAAATGAATATCTAATAAGTAATAAATGAATGAATAAATATAAAATAAATAAATAGGGCTTTTTTTTTTTTTTTTTAAAAAAAAAAAAAATAAAGACATTAATTTATTATTAATCACAATCATTAAAACAGTAATAATAATTAGTAATATAAGGATAAAGAAGGAGACTTTAAATTTATTAATAATTTAATAATTATGTAATAAGTCTTTTTTTTTTATGTTAAAATTAATTCTGTCAAGAAAGGATGTGCCAATATTATTTATCAATTATTATTATTATTTTTTTTTTTTATAATTTAATTATCCAATAAATATAATATATTCATTGGATAATCTTATGATTTTTAATAATATAAGTTTTATATTACATAAATTTATGTTGAACAATTATAAATCAAATAACATAAACAAAAATCCAAAAATAGAATAAAATGCTTTTGTGTATCCAAAAAAAAAAAAAAAATATGAATATATAAATATAAATATAAAAAAAAAAAATTTTTTTTATTTATGTTTTGTAATAGGTTTGTCTAACATTACTTTGTAGAAAAATAATTTATTCATTCAATATATATTAAACATAATTACTTTTTTTTTCTTTAAAAGCATAATTTTAAACTTAAATTTATAAATACTAAGGAATATATTTCATAGAGAATAATACAAAATAATAATAATAATAAAAAAAAACATGTTTTTTTTTACTCATTAAAACACAATAAAAAAAAAAGACATGTTTTTTACTCATTACTATAAAATGAATAATTATCTATTTTGGTATATTCATTTAAATATTATTTATTATAATTTATAATGTAACATATATAACTTTTTCAATTAAAATTATTTCATCATCATAACATAACAATAAAAAAATCTTATGCTCTTTTTTAAAGCTACTTAGAATTCATTTCAGACTCCTTTCCTTTCCTCTCCTTTCCTTAGTGTTGTTAATTATTTTTAAAAAAATTTTTATATTGTTAAAATAAAAAATTTTAATTCATATATTTTTTATTTTTTATTTTTTATTATATATATATCTTTTTTTATTTTTTTTATTTTAACTTATAACTTATTAATTTTATCCTCATTTTTTTATATTATCTATATATAAAAACGTGATTCCATACGATAAAATAAATTATAAAAATATTATAAATGATATAAATATTTTTATATGTCAATTTATTTAATATATATTGTTATTATATTAAAATATATATTAAAATTTATTATAAATATTTAATTTAATTATATATATAAATAAAAAGAGGCTAAAAAATTAAAGTAATTGAAAAAATGTTTTTTTTTTTTTAATTCTTTTTTTTTAATTTTTCTTGCAATTATTTTATAATTGAAACAATTATTTTTGTGTATAAATTTTTAATTAAATATAATTAAATATTAAATATTTAAGGTATTATATTAAAATATATTATAATACATTTAATTTCTATTTAAATCATATTTATTTATTAAATTTCATTAGTCTTTATAATATATATTAATATATATCATATATATTTAATACATTTTTATATATTAATAAATAATAATAATTATTAAATAGATAAATATTATATAAATATTAAATATTAAATAATTATTGATTTATTTCTAATATTTTTGTATACTCTAATTAAACTATTTCCTTTTTTGATTCAAAAATGTAATATGTAAATTTTTTTTTTCCTTTTTAATAGTTAGTTGTTTTAATAAAAAAAAATAACATTTTTTTTTTTAAATTAAAATATATAATTTTTTTTTAAACTTATTTGAATTAATTATATATTTATAATTAATTGTTATAATAATATATTTATGTTGCTTCAAATAATTAATATATATTATAATGTATTATATAATATATTTTTATAAATAAATTGTTATTAAGTAAAAATGGATTTAATTAATTAAAATTATTTATTTGATATTTATAATATGAATAAATAAATAAATAAGTAAATAAATAAATATAAATATAAATAAATTTAATATTTATAAATAAATAAATTATATGTTTATATAAATAAATTTTTTTAGGAAGAGTAGCTTTGTTTTTTTACTTCATTAAAAAATAAAAGTTACTACTACTAATGAATATATGAATTATTTGTTTGTATATTTAGTATATTTAAAATAGAAAGAAAAAAAAAAAAAAGAATAGATTTGTCTAATTTTTATTATTATTAAAATGTTTCCTTTTTCCCATTTCAAAAATATTTGATATATTTGTGATTATTTTAGTGTGTTTATATTCATATTTATTTCGTTAGAAATTCTTTATTCGTTTTTTCTTTTTTTTTTAAATGAAAATAAAAATTTATAACATTAATAATCCATCAATTCATGAATAAATAAATAAATGATAACCATATTTAATAAAACAATATAACAAAAGATAAATTACATAAAATCTTATTTTTTAATTATTAATTATTACTAATATACTAATAAGTATGAATGTTGATAATTGTTATTAAAGAATAAATGTGTATAATCAATATTATTTTTATCAACTATTATCAATAATTTTAAGTAAAACGGCTATACTTCATTAAAAAAAAAACTAAAAACTTTATGTATATTTTAAATAATCTTTTTTTTTTTTTTTTTTTTTGTTTTTTTTAATAAAATTGTATAATAACAAAGTTAACAAAGCAAAAAAAATAAAAATAAATAAAAATTTAAATAATGAAATATTTCTTGTTAAACTAATTATTAATAATTTTAAAAAAAAAAAAAACATTTGTCAAATTTTGTTATATTATTTTATATTAAAATATATTTTTATTATATTAAAATAAATAATATTTTTTATTATATATTGATTCTATTATATATTATTATATGTTTATATTCTATTATATAAATTGTAACTAGTTTGTTTATCATTTTATTATAAAATAAAGTTTTACTCTATTAAACTACCTTATAGGAGACAAATTCAAATTATTAATTTTTTTTACTAAACCTAATCATATTTAATATTAAAAAAAATTAAAAATAAATGTATGAATAATCATTATAATACATAAATTTATATAAATAAATAAATAAATAAATAAATAAATAAATAAATAAATAAATATATAAATAAATAAATATATAAATAAATATATAAATAAATAAATAAATAAATAAATAAATAAATAAATAAATAAATAAATAAATAAATAAATAAATAAATAAATAAATAAATAAATAAAAATACATTTGTTTAATGCTTTTTTTAAAAAAAAATAACAAAAAAAAAACAAAGCAATAAAAAAAATTTAAATATGAATGTTATATTTGTATTACATTACATTGATTAATTTAATAACTAATAAAATTTAAATTATATTCTAATATAAATTATTATATAATATAAATGTAAATAAAAAAAATAACACCATTTTATTTTTATTTTTTATTATATAATAATTAAAAATTAATTGTATTAAAATAATTTTTCTATTAGAATTAGAAATTAACTATCATATCATATAATGTAATATAATGTAATATAAAAAAAGAAATGTAATATTAAAATAAAATAGGATAGGACTACAAAAATTATTATAGAAATTAATTTATAATAGTTAAGAAATTAGAAGAACAATTTATTATATTTTATTATATTTTATTTTATTTAAGAAATCTCATTATTTAATAAAATATTAAATATTAACTTCTTTTTTTATTTTTCTCAGTTTTAATAAATATTATTTAATATCAGTTTTTTTTTTTTTTTATTTTTTTTTTTGAAAAATAAAAAAAAATATAATATTAATAATAAAAAAAAGGAGAATACTTTGAAAATAAAATTAAAAATAAATTGATTATATTTTCCCTTTTTCTTTATATATTTTTAAATTAATTGATATTTAATAGATAATATATAAATTAAATATAAATAATTATATAGTTCAAACTATTAAATTATTCTTTTTAATATTATTAATAAATAGTTTAGTTTTTCTATTATTATTTTATTTATATATTTTTATATTAATTCTTTATTTTGTTTATATTTTAATATAGTTATAATATTATTATTTCTTTTTCTTTTGAAATTTATTAATAATATTAGAATTGATTTTAACTTTTAAAGTATTTTCTTTACTATTTATTAAATATAAATTTATTCCTACTCTAATAATATTATAAGAGTAACATTATTAAAGTACGTTTTCTTATATAGGTAAAGAATTATTTACTACTAATTATTTATTTAACCTACCAAATACTATAATTTTTGTACTTTTTTTTTTTTATTTTTATTAATAGTTATTCATAATTGTAAAAAAAAAAAAAGTAGATGAATAAATATATATTTAATTAGATAAATCAATAATATAATGATTAATTCTATTAGTATATAAAGATTTATAAATAATTTTTTTTTTTTTTAATAATTATTCATTATTCATTATTTATCCGTTTTTTTTTTTTTTTAAATTATTGTATTAGTCAATTTATTATAATGTAAATAATTTTATATTTTTTTTTATTTAATAAAGTGGCTTAATTATTTATATGCTATTTCAGAAATTTTTTTTTTTTTTAAATTTTTTTTAATATATATTTTTTATTGTGTAATATTATAATTTTAATGAAATATATTCCTTGTATACTATTTATATATTATTTTTATATTATTTCTTATTTAATTATAGTAAATCCTTATTTTGTGTAACATTTTTATTAAAAAAAAAAGTTTTATTCATTTATAATAAAAAATTAGTAATACTAAATAATAAATAATCATATAAATAATAAATAATAATATAAAATTTATTATAGTTTTTTATTTTAATTTTAATATATTAAAATACTTTTAATATTTAATAACTATATTATATTATATTATATTATATTTTATTATTTCTTTATTATATTATTTCTTATTTTTTATCATTATTTTCTTGTACTATTTCTTTCTATTTCTTTTTTTCTTTTTATTATTAATTTTATTATTTTTATTATTATATTATTCTTTTTTAAATATAATATTTTATAATAATTTAATAACAGATTAATAATATTAAATACTTATTATTTAACGATCGTATTATTTATTTTTAATTATAACAAAATACTTACATTTATATATTCTTTATTTAACACATTTTATTTATATATTGCAATATACTGTTTCATATATTTTAATTGATTCTATAACAAAATATTTATATGCTTTATTTTATTTTTAATATATTGTATTACACTTAATGTTTTATAATATTATATAAATTAAATTTTATTATATATATAATAATATTATTCTATGATTTAACCATTATTTTTAATAATTATGTTATTATATAACCATCGATACTAACCTATTTACTATTTAATTTTATATATATTATTTAATTAAATAATAATACATTATATATATATTTTATATATATTATCAATGTATTACAATATAAACTTTTTTATATAGTTTATTATTAAGTTTAAATCTTTATCTTTTTTATTATATTAAAAATATATATTGTACATATAATATTAATATATTACTTTTAATTAATTTATATTCAAAGTTTATTTATAATAAATATTATATATTAAAATATATTTGTTTTTTATTAAAAATTATTTATTTTATTCGTTAATTTTAATATATGGTATTCAATTAATTTTTAAACTGATTTCATATATTATAATTAATAATAATTTATAAGGTGGCAATATATTAACAATTAATTTTATTTTATATTTTATTAGTAAATAAAAAAAAATTATAATATATATAAAAAAAAAATTTTTTTTTTCTTATTATAATAAAAAAAAATGAGTTAATAGTTAAAAAAAAAATTTTTTTTTTTAATCAATTTTTTATAGATTTAATTTATATTGATAATTAATATTATTTAAATTGAATATAATATTTATAATACATTAAAAATATATAATTATATAATATAAAAAATATATAGAAAATAAAAAAATCAAAAATCAAAAAAAAAAAAAAAAGTATTATAAAAAAAAAATTAATTATAATAAAAACTTTATTAAATATAATTTGGCAAAAGACATCATTAGTATAAAAAATAAAAAAATAAAAAAAAAATATAATAAAAATAAAATAAAAAAAAAAATTAAAAATTAATTAAAAAAAATTTTTTTTAATAATAATTTATATATTATTTAAACATTTATTATTTATTATATATTTAATAATTATTATTATATTAATAATATATTTGATACATTACTATTGTAATATATAATATAATAAATTGTGTTAATATATTATACTATAGTTTTTATTTACATTCTATACAATAAAAAAAAATTTTTTTTTTTTCATAATATATATAATTTTTTTTTTTTTTATTTTTTTTAAAAAAAGTATAAAAAAAAAGGAATTGGCCTCTAAATATAAATTTTTTCTTTTTTCTTTTTTTTTTTTATTGTCATTATAATTCATTAATTTAATTTAAAAATTTCATAATTTTCTTTTTTTTTATAATAAATATTATTAATAATATTTATTTTTTTTAAAAAACAATTTTTTTTTAAAAAAAAAAGAAAAGTGAAAAATATAATTTAATTTTTTTTTTATTTTAAGAGTTAATTTAAATTTTAAGAATACAAAAAAATAACAAAAATCATATTTAAAATATTAATTTAATTTAAAGTTTAAGAAAATCAAAAATGGCTTTCGGAAGATCCAACGATAAATACACTACTCACACTACTACTAAAACCACCATTAACGGTGAAAGTTCAACCAAATACAAGCTTAGAAGAAACTTCTGGTGGTTATCCATCCTTCTTCTTATTGCTTCAGTTATTTTATTAATTTGTAAGTTTTAAAATAAAAATATAATGATTGATTGATTTTTAAATAAAAGATATTTTAAAATAGTTTATATGTTTTATTTGGATTGAGATTTTTATATATATAAACAATAAAACAATTGAATGTTTATAAATGGATGTTTGTATATAAATTAAAATAAATGTTGTAGATGATAATAATAAGAAAAAAAAAAAGAAAATAGAATGAATAAATCTTTTTTTATTAATAAATAAAGAATAATATTTTAAAATATCAAATATTTTGAGATAATATTTATTAATCTATTTATTTTTTATTTTTTATTTATTTATTAATAATATAAATAGTGGCTGCTGCCGCTGGTAAGCACAACATCTGGCCTTTCAACAGAATTTGGTTAGCTGAAGGTCAAATGAACATGGACAGACAAACCTCTGTTCTTAACATTGCTAACAAATTCTCCGATTTAGTCAGTGAAGTTTTACCAGCTTCTTTCCCAAATCTTGGTATTCCAATCTACAAATTACTTCTTTCTCAAAACGCTATGAAATTATTCGCTTCTCGTGATTCTAACGTTTTATCTAGTGCTGGTGTTCCACAAAACCAATGGGAAAATGTTCAAGATATGTTCGTTAAATTCAACAAGGACGATTCTTACATGGTTTACCCAACTAAGGACAGCCAAGGTGTTGATATTGGTACTTTCAAGAACAACATCTTAAACTACAAGGTTGCTGGTCACAAGGTCTCCTCTTACTTCAGTGCTTTCAAATGGATGTTCCACATTAACTGGATTATCTGTTTAATTATCATTGCTCTTATTTTATTAGCTCAATTCAAATTCAGAGACAACAACATTAAGTTATTCACTATTACTTACATTATTGTTTTATTACTTATTTTCATGGTCTTCTTCTTCAACCTTGTTATGTACCTTGTTATGAACTTTGGTGTTAACGGTATTACTAGTTTCTTAAACAGAATTACTATTGGTGCTGTTCCATCTAGCATTACTGATTTCCTTGGTAACAGAAGTGGTTTACTTAATGAACAAATGTTCTACGCTAAATCTTCTTCTTTAAGAAAGTTACTCTTAGCCGTCTTAATTCTTCTCTTCCTTGCTTTCCTTTTAGTTTTATTAGAAGTTATCTACATGCTTCTTTCTCTTCCAAACAGAATTCCAAAGAGAGAAACTAAGACTACTACTACTACCACT
>MCFG01000201.1:67500-122813 GCA_002104895.1 Anaeromyces robustus | reverse complement strand
TGAGGCGTAGCTACTCACGCCTCATTAAATAATATAAGTATATGAGTAGATCTTTAAGTCTAATAATGTGGGGTGCGGCTCTAAATTATTGGGCGGTTTCCTTGGTGACTACTATTCATATGTGGGGCTTGTAGACTGGACCCGTTATTAAGTTAGCGTTAGGGTTTAAGTACAAATGTAAAATATATGAATATACCAAGGGCGTCGACGCACGCCGAAAAGGTAAGGCAGGGAATTTAATTCCGATACATTCATGTGAAAAATCACATGATAAGTCTATAAAAAAAAAAGTAAATTATTGTTATTAATATTATTAGAGGTTTTTTTATATAATAATATTATTTATTAATCATCAATTATATACAAAAGGAATTTTTTTTTATGATTAATAATAATAATAATATTTTTACCCAAAATATTTTATATTTTTTCATTATTAATATAAAAGGAAATAATTTTTGTTTTAGTGAATTATGTTTAATTAAACATTTATTATTTATTATCAAGTAAAACGTATAAAACAAATAATATTGAAAGATAAAACCAATTATAGAATTTCAATAAAATTATTGACTATATTAAGTAAATAAAACTATTAATATAGAATAAACTTTTTTTTGTATTTTATTAATAAAACAACAATTTTAATGGTTAAAAAAATTAATATAAATTTTTTTTATTATTATTTTTTTTTTCTAAAAATTATGATATAATTATGACAATATTAATAATAAATAAGAATTCAATAATAATTGATGAAAATATACTTTTATATATTTACTATATTAATTCTTTATATATAATAAAATAATTAATAGGTAAATATATAAGTACAAATTAATTATTATTATATGATTAAATAAATTAATTATTATTAAATATACATATTTATTATTAGTTGTATATATTTATTCTACTTTATTACATATATTATGATTCATATAAAATTAAAAATTTAAAAAAAAATTTTTTATATGTGTTAAAGTAAGAATAAAATATTGTATTAGGAATAATATAATAAATAATATTTGAGCACATGCTTTTTTTTTTTTTTTTTTTTAAAAAAAATAAATTTATATATATAATATATAATTGATATTTATATTTTATATTTATTATATATATAATATTTAATTTTATATATCATAAATAATATATAAAATCTACATAATTACATATTTCATATATATTTATTATATATTATTAATTTAATAAATATAAAATTTATAATATTTATTATATTTATTTGATACAGTATTTATTTATTAATTATTTTCAAGAATAAATAATTTTAAGTTAGCAACTTCTTTTAATAGTAGTTTGAATAATATAAAAGTAAATAAAAAAAAAAAACTTTTCTCTATATTAGGATAAAAAATGATATCTTAGTAAATATAAATAAAATAAAAAATTCAATATATTAAATATTTGTTATTCATTTCTTTTGCTATTATTATTAAGTTTAAAAATTTCATACATAAAAAATTTGGCACTATAATCAAAAAGTAAATAAATAAATAAATGAATAAATAAAAAAAAAAAGAAACAAAATTAAAAAACAAAACAAAAAATAAATGAAAAAAAAAAAAAAAAAAAAAAAAACATGATTAATAATTATATAAAGAAAAAAAAATATTCTCATATATATTAATTAATTTAATATTTAGTGTTATATTAAATATTAAGATATAGAAAAATGATTTAATATAGAATTAGAATATTAATTTTTGGTCACGAAGTAGAAGAAAAAAAAAAACTTAAAAAAATTTTTTTCTGTATTTAATTTATAACATATTTTTTATATATAACATTTGTATTATTTAATTTTATTAATATTTATTAATATGTTAAAAACAATATAATTAAAAAATAATAATCATTTAAAGAAATAGAAACAATTTATAAAATAATATTTATTTTTTTTATTAATAATAATTTAAAGAAATTGAAACAATTTCTAAAATAATATTTATTTCTTTATTAATAATAATTTAAAAAAATAGAAATTAATTTAGCATTTATTAATATAATATTATGATAATAAAAAGTGTTTATTTTTTATTTTATTATTATATTCAACTTTTATATAATAAAAATAAAGTTTTTCTTTAATTAATATTATTTTCTTTTCATATTTTAAAAGAAATTATCAAATATTAAAAGAATATTAAATTTTTTTATTTATTATTTAATATTATATATGGAAAATTATATAATTATTCGTTTTAAATAAATAAGAATAATATATTTATAAATAAATAAATAGATAAATAAATATAAATAAATATTATAAATAAATATTATAAATAAATATTATAAATAAATATTATATATAAAATAAATATTATATATAAAATAAATATTATATTATATATAGAATAGAATCAAATTAAATAAATGAAATAAATAAAAAATATATATAAATAATATAATCAATATATATAATTAGTAATTTAAAGGAAAAAAATATATATAATATAAAATAAAGTTATAAGTTTTTAATTATTTATCTTTTTTAATAATGAAGATAAGACTATTTATATAATTTATTTTTTATAGGAGAAATCAAATATTTTCCGGTATGAAATTCTTTTCAAAGTTAATTATTATATAAAATTTTTTACTTAAAAAATATATAAAAATATTCCGGAAAATAAAATTTATTATTCTATTAAATAACAAAAAAAAATTATATAATTGAAAAAAAAAATAATTATATATATGTCAAGTAATTAATATTTATATAATTAGAATTAATGAATTTAATAACTATTTAAAAATATTTACTTTTTTAATTATTAGTAAAATATAGAAAAAAAATTAGTTCTCATTTTTATAAAGACCGTAGTCCAAGAATTCAAATAGAAAAAAAAAACATATATAAACTTTATTTATTTAGATAATTAATAAATTATATATAATTATTATTAATAATTATTATAATCATAAAATTTAATATAGTAAAAAGATTTTTTTTTCTAAAATCAGTAGGGGGATGAACATAAAAAAAAAGGATTTATGTTGACAGTTTAATATATTATATTAAAATAAATTATTATATTACTAATATAATAGAAGCAATTTATAAATAATTATTCCAACAAATAAAAATAAATAAATATTTATTATATTAATAATATTCATTATTGTAATAAATAGAATTATGAGTATTTTTATAATAAAAATAATAAAAATAATAACTATAATAGTAATAAAGACGATAAAAAAAATATAAAAATAATTAAAAAAAGAATAAACAGAATCAAACGAGAACAATAAGATTATATTGCATTTTAATTTTTTTTTATTGTAATAACATAAATCTATCATATTATTATATTTAAAAATAGAAAATTCTTTGTTAATTCCCATTTTTTTTATATATGTAAATAAAAATGAATAATAGTAAAACTAATTATAATTATTATTAAAATGATAAATAATAATTATTTATTTATTATTATAATAATATATAATAATAATAGTAAATATTATAATAATAGTAAATATTAGTTACAATTGAATTATATAATGTTAATACCTTTTTTTTTTTTTAATTTTCGTGTAATGATACATGAAAAAGAAATTATATTGTAAAAATGCATAAAAATAAAAAATGTAATCCATATACTCAAGAAATGAAGTATTTAAAAATTATCCTTATTTATTCTATATATAGAGTTCGCTTTTGATTTAATTTATGAGTATGATAAAAAAAAAAAGATCTAGTTTTCTTATAATATAATATTAATATATTATTAATATAATATAAGTAGCATTGGTGATACAAAGAAATGTACAATATTTATTAAAAAAAAAACATGTTCAAAATTTAATTTAATACAAAGATTTGAATAATTTTTTGTGTAACGGTAGGTTTTTAAATCTTTTGTAAAAAATTTTAAATATTATTTTTTTTTAAAAATTTAAAAATTATATTAAATTTTTATACAAAAAGAAAAAAATATTTGATTAAAAAAATTTTTTTTTAAAAAAAAAATTTTGGCTTACATTTTTAAAAAACTTTTTTTTTATAATAATAATAATAATAATAATAGTAATATTATTATTATTATTATTATTATTATTATTATTATTTTTTTATTTTTTTTTTCATTTTAATATAGAAAAAAATTTTTTTTACTTTTACTTTATATTTATATCATTAAATAATTAAATAATTTAAATTTATTCATTAATGATAAATATATATATAAATTAAAATAATGTAAAAAATTAAAAGTTAACTACAATTATCAATATATTTAAATAATAATAATATATAATAATATAATACTATTAATGGTTTATATTATTTAATATTAATATTAATATTAATATTCTATATATATTGGAGTTATCTTAACAATATATATGAATGTTTAAATATTATATATATTTATTTAATTATGTTGACATAAAAATAAAAAAAAAATTCATGTAAAAATAGAAATGTTTAAAATTTTCTTCGTTATAATATATAATATTAATATATTTTAATGTAATCTAATATATAACTAATATAAATATAATAATATATAATACCAATATAATACCAATATATTTCAATACAATCCAATATATAATTAATTTAACTATAATATATGTTAGTATATAATTCTAATATATTTTAATATATTCAAATATATATAGTTAATTTAAATATCATGTTACATTACAAATATTATTATTAATATTACTGATTGTTTTCAATACTGAATAAAATACTTAAAATACATAATAATAAAAAAATTCTTTATAGGAATAAATTTTTTTTTAAAATTTAAATTTTTATTTATATATAAATAATAATGTAGACTCACATTAATGGGACCCATCTCCATCATGTGACCTACACAGCGGTGCATTACCATGTAGGTGTGAAGGGAATTCCGTAACGGATACCACTGCTCTGCTGCTGTCATATTCACTGCTGGGACATTAAGATTAGCCCTAACACTCCTATAGCGTCTCCTTATACCACGAGCTTCAGAATAGGCCCCGCTTGTCTCTCCAACAGTAATACTTTTAAGACAGGCAGAATTTTGTCATCGCCTAATCCTTATAGAATTAACCGAAGACTCCCTTCCCAGTCATTGGTGATCATTTGTAGTACCTGTGTTGGGTAGAATAAATACCATGAGGGAAAGCCTTTTGAATATCACGGTGGTTGCATGATATCCCTAGGATAGAAACCTCAAAACTACTTATACAGCCTTTGAATTACCCCTCGTACGTGGACCTGCACCTGGTCTTGAACCCGCACCGAACGATACCTCCATCGACCCGCTAAACGCGCTACCCAACTGGGACTGGGTCAAGTCCCCTATTTTTATTTATATATTTAGTAATTTTTTTATTAATGGTTAAAAATATCTTAATTTATAAATTTCAATGGTAGCGTTTTTTTTTTTTTTTTGATAATTAATATTAAGTAATGCTTTAAAAGTTTAAAAAAATTTTTTTAAAGATTCTTTAATTTAAAAGATTATTTAATATAAAAAATTAATTTCAATTTTTTTTAAAATTTTTAGATAATTATGTTTAGAAAAATAGAATATTTTTATGAATGATAATAAATAATGACAATAATAGGAAAAATTAATAGTAAAAATAATAACAAAAAATAATAGTAGATAATAATTAACTATAGTAGAATAATAATATTGTAATACTATAATATTGAAAATAATAGTAAAGTATTTTATAAACATAATATTATTAATAGTTTTGATCTATTGTTATTATGTTACATTCAAATTTTTTAGATATAAATAATTTTTTTGTGTAAACATACATATATAGAAAAAGTTTTATATTAATTTTAATTATATAAATTTAATATATTACATATATGATTATAATATATTTAATATATATATATTTAATATATATTTATTACATTCTATTATATATTCTTTATATATATTATTATAGGTAATATAAAAAATTTTTAAAAAAGTTTTTTTTTTTTTAATACACTAAATTCAATTTCTTAATATATTATATATATATATTATATATATTTATAATATATTCTATTTCTTAATTTATTTTTATATATATTTTTATATATATATTATATATATTTATATTATTTATTTTTAAAGTTTAGTATATATATTATTATGCTTTTAATAATTTATATTCACATTTGATACCTTCTTTATAATAATAAAATTGTTTTTTTTTTTGTTTTGTTGAAATTTTTTTAAAAAAAATAATATAAATTATATACTTATATATATATAGTACTCCTTTTTTTTTTTAAATAAAGTTTAATATTTATTATATTTAGTATAATGATAACCAGAAAAACAAAAAAAAAAAGACAAAAAAGAAAAAAAAAAAGACAAAAAAGAAAAAAAAAAAGACAAAACAAAACAAAACAAAACATAAATTTACCATTTAAATAATGAATAGGATTTATGTCATATTATATATAATGTGTATATATTAAAATGCCGTTTGTTTGGTAGTAACGGTGCTTAATTATAATTATTATTAATTATTTAAGTTCTTTATGATTAACATAAAAAATAAATAATAATAAATAAATAATAATAAATAATAGAAATAATAATATTGATAAATAAATAAATAAATAAATAAATATATAAATAATAAATAATAGAAATAATAATATTGATAAATAAATAAATAAATATATATATATATTTATAATATATAATAATAAATAATAATAATAAGAATAAATCTTATTATTATAAATCAAAAAGAAACAATTATACAAATTTTTGTATTTTTATTTATTTCTATTTAATTATTTTTAATTATTTAATTATTATTAATTAATATCTTTTTTTTATCATCATTTAATTATATATTATTTATTGTTTATTTATTATACTAATAAAAAGTGTACTTAATTATATAATTTTACAAAAATTCTATAATATATTTTTAATTATTCTATTTTATAATATTTATTTTTTAAAATTATTGCTTTTAATAAAATTTATTATCATTATAAATATTCATATTTCATTATTTAATATTATTTATTTATAATTAATCTTTTTTAATTATTGATTAAAAATAAAATTATAAATATTTAATTATTGTTTACGTTTCCTTTTTTTTTCTTTTTTCTTTTTTCTTTTTTCTTTTTCTTTTTTATTCCTTTTTTCTTTTTTCTTTTTCTTTTTTATTCCTTTTTTTTTCTTTCTCTCTTTTTTTTTTTTTTTTTTTTTTTTTTTTAAATTTTATTAGAAACTTAAAAAAGTATATTTTTAATATTAAAAAATTCCAGACTTTTTTTTTCATTTTTATATTATTAAACATAATTACTATATATGATATATATATTTATATTTATATAAATTTTTTTTTTCAATAATACTTGTTTATATATATAATTTTATATATAATTTTATATATGAAATTTTTTACATTCATATTATCATATGTATTACACAATAATAAATAATTATTTTCTTTTAAATTTTGAATTTTTATTGTTTTCTCTATTTTTATCATTTTTTATTTTCCTATTTTTCTTTTTATATATTAAAAAAAAATAAATTTAAAGTTTTTTTATATAATACAAAAGTCATGAATTATATTATATTATTTTTCTTATTATTTTTTAATTATAGTATTAATATTATTGCAATTAACAATATTATAGTTAATAATATCATAAATAATAATAATAATAAAATAATAAATACTAATGTGAATGTGAATAATAAAAAAATGATAAAATTATTAATAATATTAATAACAATAATAGTAAATAATAATATTATAAATAATAACAATAATAGTTAATAATAATCATAATAGTATATAAATAATAGTAGTTAATAATTGTACTAGAAATGATTTTTTATTATAATTATATAATTAATAAAATAAATAATGATAAATATAAATAGAATTAATATTATAGTAAGAAAGTATATATTTTATTAATATATATTATAGCGAAAAAAAAAAAAAAAAGGAAGAAGAATTTAGGATATTGCACAAAGTAAACAAAAAAGTAGCATAACACAAGAATTATTAATATTAATATTATGAAATAATATGAAGAGAAATATAATGTTAATATAATATAATAAAAATTTTTAATGTTATACAATAAATATATATTATATATAAAATATATCACTTATTATAAAATAAATATTAATAAAGTTTATTATATGTTCTTAAAGTTTATTTATTATTAGTAAGGATTTATTAAACAAAAAATTGACAAGATTTTTATCCAAACTTTATTATATATAATTTTAAATTTATTATTAATACACTTTATTATATATAGTTTTTTTTTTTTTAAATTAAATATTAATAAGATATTTGGTAATCAAGAATTAAGATTTTTTTTTTTAAAATATTCCTTAATATATATATATAAAACCTTATATATTAATATTATATTGTTTATATATTATATTTCAATTAAAAATTTAAAGTAAACAACCACAAATTCCACAAATCCACTAAAATTAATTAAAAGATAATTATAAGGAATATTAAAAAAAATGAATTGAAAACATATAATAAATATTACATTCATAAATATATAAATTTAAATAATTCTATACTATTATAATACATTAAAATATATGTATTTATTATTCATTAATAAATTATTAATAAATTAAAAAAATTTTTTTTTTAAGTTTAACAAAAAAAAAAAAAAAAAAAAAAAAACTACATCTACATCTATTTGTATGAATTGATTCTTTAAATATATATTAATATATTATATATATAGAATAAATATATATATAATATATAAAAAATATATAAAATATATTACATTTTTATATTTTAAATATAAATTATATATATTAAATGTAAAATGTATTGTTAATATATATATTTATGCATAATAATATAATTTAGTAGTAGTTCAGTGTTATGCTTTTTTTTTATATTTGATATTTGGTATTTTGTTTCTTTTTTTTTTTTTTTTTTTTTTTTTTTTTTTTATTTTTTATTTTATTTTATTTTATTTTTTTTTATAAATATTTAATATTCTCATTTTTCATTTTTCATATATATTCAGTAAAACTTTAATTTTCTTTATCATAAATATTATTAAAACTTTATATCTTTTTATTTATTTATATATTTAACATATACAAAAAAAAAAAAACTTTTTTTTTATGTTATTGGAATATTTAAAAAAAGTGCTATATATCATTATATAAAGAAAAGAAAAAAATAAAAAAGCAAATAAAAAAAAGTAAAGAAATAGAAAAAAAACAATAACAAATAAGTAATTATTATATTTTAAATATTCATTGATATATCATAATATAAGCGATAATTTGAAATAAATACTAAAAGTAATTGAGAAAATTGAAAAAAAAAAAAAAACAAGTTAAAAGATTCAATATATGATAATAGGTAAATTTTTTAAATTGATAATTAAATGTTTCATTTAGAGTAATTGAATTTCACATTTAAAAAAAATATTAATTTTAAAAAAAAAATATTATTAGTTTAAAAAAAAATTCAACGAATATATATTAATAATTGTAGTATTTAAGTTTAGAGTTATTTTTTTTATCTTTTTATAAAACAATACATAAATACATAGATAATAGGATAGACATTGAGTTTTTTTTTTTTTTTTGGCAAAAGATAAAAAGTTAAATATTATAATACTGTGTTATATATATAGATAGATAGATAATAATATTAAAAATATTAGCTCTTTTCATAATTCACTTTTTATTTTTTTTTTTTTTTAAACAAAAAAATATATATTTTCTTTTTCAAGTTATTATAATTATAAAAGAATATATAAAAGAGTGACATTAAACAATGTATAATAAAGTTATTGAAAATAATCCAAATATGATATATTTCTTCATATTAATTATTTATTTCTCTAAAACTACAATTTTATTAAATGTATTTATTGACAAAGTTCATATCACCATATTTTTTTAATAATTAAAAAATAAGTAAAATAAAAATAAAAATAGAGTAACAATTTATTTAATATTTTTAGGTTTGCACTTTTCTATATAAAATAAATATCATAAAAATATAAAAGTATAATGAATATAATTACTTTTTTTTTTTCAATAGCATTATATAACATTATTTAACAACTAAAGACAACAAGAACAATAACATTAAAAATAAACATATTATATGTAACAAATATATAAAGTTGTTATTTGTTTTTTTTTTATTGAATATCACTCTTAATTTTTTCTTTTTTTCTTTTTTTTTTTTCTTTTTTATTTTTATATATCATTTTTTTTACTAATTACTATTTGTTATTAATTTTTTTTATTTCTTTTTCATATGTCATTATCTAATTTTACAGTCCATAGTTTATATAATAAAAGAAACAATATAATATCAATCATAATGATAATTTTCTCTTTGTTTTGATACAGAATAATAACAAGTATCAATACATATTATTTTATAATATATTATAAAAAAAAAAAAAAAAAAAAAAAAAAAAAAAAAAAAAAACATTTTTTAATTAATAATTTAAATTTAAAAAGATTATTATATAAAATAAAAGAATAAAATAATAGAAAAAAAAGTAATAATTATTAATAATGAGTCAAAATCCATCCAATAAATCACCTCAAAAAAATAATCCTGTTATTGATAATGATAAAATAACAAAAATTGATATAACAGAAACGTTATCCAACGTATTATTAAACTTAACTACATCAACTTCAACATCAACTTCAACATCTACTTCAACATCAACTTCAACATCAACTTCGATACCAACTTCAATACCAACTTCAATACTAACTTCAATACCAACTTCAGTAGATTCTATATCCTCATTAACAAGTTTATCATCATCACAATCAATATCAAAACCTTCATCGACTGATATAACAGTAACATCAAAATCTTCTTCCTCAGATAAAATTTCATCTTCAACTAAATCTACTTCAAAGTCTTCCTCAAAAGAAATAAATAATAAAACAAAGGAAGGAAATAAAGAAAAGTTAAAAGATGAAAGTGAGGATGAAGAAGATGAAAAAACTGATGATGAAGAAATATTGTATGTAATTTTTTTTTTTTTGTTTATGTATTTATTATTTGAATATGTAAAATTTTATTATATATATATTAACCTATTAACCTATAAATCTATGTATATTAACATTATATTATTATATCTGTTATATTTTATTTTCAAAAAAAAAAAAAAAAAACTAAAACTAAATAAAACAAACTAAACAAACATTAAAAATCTTATCTTTTTTTTTTTTTTTTTTAATATATTTCATAATAGAAAACGTAAAAGAGAAAACCATAACGCTTTAGAAAGGAAACGTAGAATATATCAAAAATCTAAATTAGAAGAATTAAAAAGTCGTTTACCAAATATATGTTCTAAGAAATCTTCAACCATTACTATTGTTTGTAATGCTATAGGTAATATATATATATATATATAATTTTCACTATTTTATTTACTTTTATATTTTTATATAATTTATTTAAAGTAGTATTTATTTTCTAAAACAAAATTAATAATTTTACTTTTTTTTTTCCTTTTAATATATTTATATAATTATAGAATATATTGATACATTAAAAGCAGAAATAGATAAATTAAAGCAAAAAATAAATTCAAACCTTATAGAATCTTATAAGGAAGAAATAAAATCCTTAAAGAAAAAAATGACTTTATTAATTAAGGAAAATACAAATTTAAGATTTCAACTTAGTAAATGTAAAGACGATGAAGATGATTATGATGTATTAAAAGAATATGAATATTGCCCAGGAATTGGATTAAAAAAGTTACCGGTAAAATATAAACAAAATAAATCATCAAAAAATAATAAAAATATTAATAATAGTGAAGATAACATTTTAAATAATATTAGTAATAATAATGATGAAAATATTACAAGTTTGGATGGTGATAATAATAAAATAAATAAATTAAAGTTTAAAGCAAAAAATGATATTGATGTAAATATTAATAATAAATTAAAGAATATAAAATATGAAATAATTAGGGTTAATAAAATTAATAGTAATGTTAATACTGAAAATGATAAAAATATAATTAGTATAAATAATGATAATGGTATTAATGATGATAATTCAAAATTACCCTTAACAAAACAATTATTAAAAAATATTTCAACCAAATTAAAATCCCCATCCATTATTACTAATAATAAATCTATCACTATTTCTAAAACAAAGCCAGGTGCATCTTCGTCATCAGTTATTTCATCTAATTCAACTACATCTTCTTCTATCATCCCATCAACTATTTCACCAGTATTATCTGTTACATCATCATCAATATCTTCTTCTCCTTCAATAATATCTACTACTTCATCTACAACATTAACTGTAACTTCTTCTAAAGCATCATCAATAAATTCTGCAGTATCATCATCTTCATCAATAACATTAACATCAACACCAACATTATTAACATCATCAGTAATCTCAACTGGATCAATAAATAAAAAAATGAAGGCTACTTCCTCATTAGAAGTACAACCATTTAAAAAGCAAAAATTAAATAAAATTGATAATAATAATAATAATAATAATAATAATAATAATAATAACCTTAATGAAAAACAAGAAGAATTAAAAGTTAAAAAGGAAATAATAACAACAACAGCAACAAAAACAACAGCAACGGCAAATTCATCACAACTTTCAGATATAATGAAGATTACAGGTAATACCAATGAAATTTTTAATAATTTAACAAATCTTAACGATATACCACTTTCATTAGATAGTGTTAATTTTTTCGAAAATATAGATCAAAATGGTTTACCATCAACTACTTCTACTTCTAATTCTGTTTCTGCTACTACTACAACAACTACAACAACAACAACAACAACAACAACTAATACTTCTAATCCTTCTACTACTTCTAATATTAATACTGCTACTACTAATATAAAAATGGAAGATATTACTGTATCAAAACCTATTTCTTATTTGGATCAAACACAAAATTCTTCAAGTATCAATAATGAAATTATTTTACCTTTAACTGAGTCACCTGTATCAACTTTATTAGATGATAAAATAAAATCTTCTTTACCTAATATAACAAATGCACAGGAACCTTCTCCAATACTTATAAATACTCAAAATAAAATTAATAGTAATAATAGTAATAATAGTAGTATTATTACTACTTCTTCAACTACTACCATTAATAAAAATAATACTAATAATAGTATTATATCACCTGTAGTTTTACCATTAAACTCTGTAACCCTTACTCCTGGATCTACACCCGTTCATTCACCATCACCAAATTCTATTAATATTCCTCAAAATCCAATAAATCATCCATTAACTTCTACTCCATTAAGTATGACAATAAAACGTACTTCATTACCATTAACCAATCAAGTTTCACCAATTAATTCATCTCTTATGAATCTTCCTAATTCACCAATTCATCATCATCCACCTATACAACAAAATCGTGTAGCTTCTATTAATAATTCTCAAACTACTCCAGTTATTTATCCTTCACATTTAACCCATTATCAAAGAGCTAATAGTTATCCATTACAACAATCTCCTCATTTAGCTTTCCAAAATCAAATGTCTCCTATTAATCAAACTAAAATGGTTCCTGTATCACAAGTTATTTCATTATCACCTCCAATTAATAATCCTAATATTAATAATCCTCATCATCCTACTCAAATACATCCCTATTCAACTAATTTAACAATTCAAAATCAAAATACTATTAATATACCTCAAACTAATAATGTACCTCTTCAAGTTGGAAATCCTTCTTTAGTTGTTAATAATGTTTCACCAAATTATAATCAAGCAAATTATTACAATAATAATATTTCAACTATTAATTCTTATCAACAACATCCTCAACAACATCCTCATCAAAATAGTTCACCATTACAAATTATTCAACAACCTATATCTACACCAGTCATCATTAAACAAATAAATCCTACTTCCATGACATCAAATAATACCATAAATCCACTTATGCCACTTAATTATACCAATTCTAATCTTAATACCAGTGGTCATAATAATATATCTATTGATCAAAATAATCAAAATAAAACAAATGCATCCAATAATTATCCTTATTTCTATTAAACATTCAGTTAAAATAAAAAACAGAAAGAAAAAAAATAAAGAAGTGGAATAATTCAAAAAAAAAAATTTTTTTAAATTAAATTAAATTAATACTAATTAATAATAATAATAATAATAATAATAATAATTATAATAATAATGATAACAATAATGATAATAATTTAATAATTAGTAATTAATAATCAATATGAAAAGAAACAAAAAAAAAAAAAAAAAAAAAAAAAAAGAAAAAGAAAAATTAAATTAAATTAAATTAAATTAAATTAAAGAAAGTATTATTAAAAAATATTTTTATTTTCAATTAAATTTTAGATACTTTTTTTCAAGTTTATTTTTTTATATTTATCAGTAATTATTTAATTATCAATAGAGAAATATAATGATCAGTAAAAAAAAGAATTGTAGTTTTTTTTCGTATCTTTTTTCTTTTTTTTTTTTTTATTTTTATTTTTTTTTTTTTTATTTATTATTTTTAATTTTTTTTTTATTTATATAATCATTACTTAATTCTTTCTTTATTATTATTATTATTATCAAATATTGTTATTATTATTGTTATTATTATTTTCAAATAATTAATTTATAAATTAATTTAACATAATAGATAATAAATAATAGATAATAGATAATAGATAATATAATATTATTTATTAGTTAATATATAATATTATTAATTTAATATTATATATTATCATAAAAATAATATATATATATATTTTTTTTTACTTTATAATTTTTATATTATTATTTTAAATTCTTTATTTTTTTTTTTTTTTTTCATATCTTTTTAATTATTATTATTTTTTTATAATTCATTCATTCATTAACAAATTACATCATATTTTTTTTTATCACAATATTTTAGTTTTTAGTTTTTTGTTTTTATTTTTTTTTTTTAATTTTATTTTACAATTATTTCATTTCATAATTAAAAGTCATCAATTATTATAATAAAATAAAATTAAAAAACATTTTCTTAAAAATAAAAAAAAAAAAAAGTTACATAGTTTATATATAGTAATTTTTTAGTTAAAAATAATATTTATTAATTAATTTATACTGTACTGTATATATGAAATTTTTCAATATACTGTACTATTTGAAAAATTGTAATATTCATTTTAGTAGTAACTAATATTTTAATATATAAAATATTTTATATTTTATATATAATTTTTGTATTATTTTAGTATTATTTTTATTCTTTTTCATTATTATTTTTTTTAAATAATTATTATTTATTAATAATAAAATTATTAATATTTATTCTTATTTTTATTAATAATTTCAAAAATTTTGAATTACAAAAAAAAAAAAAAAAAAAATATTTGATAAATAAATTTAATAATTAAAAAAGTTTAATCATTTTATTATTAAGTTTTCTTTTCTTTCTTTTTTTCAATATGTTTTTTTTATTATTTTGTTTTATTTTAATTATTATATTTTATTATATTTTATTATTATAGAGGATAATTATTATTTAATAATAGTTTTTCTTTTTTTATCATTTAAATAAAATACAGATTAAAAATATGATAATATGTGAATGATTGTTTTGTTTTTATAATAATTATTATTGAGAAAAAAAAAAATGAATATTGTCTAATATAAAATAGTAATTTATAACATAATGTTATTTATAATTCTATATATTTTTTTTTCTCATTTGTTTTTTAAAAAAATATTGATATTAAACTAAAATTATGATATTTAATAAAATTAATAAAAAAAAAGCTTTTTTTTTTATTCACAAAAAAGAAAAGAAATATTATTATATTTATATTATTTTTTTTTCTATTATTTTTTTATTATATTATTATCTTTCTTTTTTTTTTTTTTTTTAATTATTAATATTAATGAAATTAAAATAAAGTTGATGTTGGTATACTTCTACTATTTTTTTGTTTTGTTATTTGTAATTCTTCAAATTGTTTTTGAAGTTTTTCATCAAAAAGTTTTAAATCATTTTCATCTCGTATAACACCCTATTTAAAATAAAATGATAATAATATATTATAAAATATATTATTATTATTATTATTGTTGTTATATTATTATATTGAAGATCATTAATATGCAAATAAAATAATTAAATATGAAAATAATAATAATAATATATATTATTAATTAAAATTTATCATTTATTAATATATATTTATATTTAAATAATTAAGGTAATGTTTTAATAAACAGTAAAAAAAAAAATTAAAAATATGAATATACCTTTGGAAGATAACCAACAAGTTGAGTAGCATGCTCTTTAAGTAATCTTTGACGTTCAGCTTCAACAACTTCTAATCTTAATTTTTCTAATTCTTCAAGTTTTCTATTTTCTTCTTCTTCTTGTTTCTTCTTATTCTCTAAGTATTGATCTCTTTCTCTTATTAATCTTTCCATTTCTCTACCATATTCTAATTGTTTCATTCTTCTCTTTTGTTCATTCATTAATTCTAACTTCTTATAATCTTCAGCTTGTTTAGCAATCTATACATATATATATATATCACGAATTATAAATAGGTTATATATAAATATATAAATAATAAAATATATAATTTAAATATAAAATTTAATATATTTAAATTTCAAATATTAAATTACTTGTTTCTTATATATCTCTTCAATTTCATTTTCTTCTTGAAGTTTCTTTTTCTTATATAATATTTGTTCTTGGAAGGATTCAATAAGTTCAATTCTTTGTCTAATTTTCTTTTCGAACAATTGCTATTATAATTATGTAAAATATATATATATATATTTGAGATTAATTATTCGTTTTGATATTATTATTATTATTATTATTAAAAATAAAAATATATATATATATATACATCAGCAAGTTGTTGTTCACGTTCAGCTTGCTTTTCTTCGTATAATTCAATTCTAATTTTGTTAACCATTTCTTTTTCTTTTTCATTTCTTTCGATTTCATCTGCCAACTAAAATATAGAAAAGAAAGTATTGATTTGAATAAATTTTATATTGTTAATAATTAATATAAAAAGCAAAAATAAAAAACATTATTTTGTCTATTTTATTCTTTTTATATTAATTTAATAATTAATGCTCATAAAAATATATGTTATATATTTAAATAAAAATTAGAGATTATTATATTAAAAATATATATATATATTACTCTTTGATATATAATGTTTTTATTATTTTCTCTTAATTTTTTCAATTCATCTATTTGTCCTTTTCTTTCTTCTTTTTTCTTATTATATTCATTAATACTTTCTTCTTCTTTTTTAAGCATATATTCTTCTTCTTCTTTTTGAAGTTGTTTATTTTGAAGAAATTCTTCAATTCCTTTTTGGAATTCTTTTCTTTTTTCAATTTCATATTGTTTTTGTCTTTAATTGAAAAAAAAATATGCCAGAATATATAAATATATTATTAAAAAAAAAAAAGGAAAAATTATAATTTGTTATTATTTATATCAATTCATGAATTAATTAATAAATATATATTTATGTTTTTCTTTTTTAATTCTTTTATTATTGTTTATATAATCTTTTTTTTTTATATTTCTATTTACTTTTCATCTTCTTCAAAAACTCTTTGAACAATTTTATCAATTAATTCTTTATCTTTTTCAACTTGTTTGCTTTCTTCTATTCGACGTTGCTCTTGTTCATTTACTTGATGTTCTAATTCTTTAAAGTAATTTTTACTAACATAAAAATCATGAGCTTTTTTATCAGCTTCTTCCTTCTTAAATTCTTCATAATCTTGTAATAATTGTTTTGATATTTGTTCATCCTCTAACTATATAATATATGTATTTTTTTATGTATTTTTTTTATAATGTATATTTGATTTATTTAATTTTTTTTATATTATTGTTCATATGAAATTAATTATAATAATAATAATAATAATAATAATAGATTAATTTATGAATGTATGAATGATATTTTTTTTTTATATCTTTTATTATTAAAATTTTTATAATAAAAATAAATAAATTTTAAATATCATATATATATTTTAATTAATAAATAAATATTGTTCTTTACTTTTTTACGTTCTTCTTTTAATTTTTTTTCCCTTTTTTGCATATCACGTTCTTTATTAACATATGCTAAATTTAATTTAGCTTCTAATTCTCTTAATTCTGGAGAATTTAACCATATTTGTTGTAAATATTTTTTCATACAATATTGTTTATTATATTTTAAATTGATTTCTGCTGCTTCTATGTTTTCTTCATTAATTTTTTTTAATTCTTCCCTCCTTCTTCTTTTCATCTCCTCTCTCTTTCAATTAAAAATAACAATAAAATATTGTAATAATAAAAAAAAAAGGATAAAAAAATATTAATAAAGATTAATAATATAAAAATATATATTATAATAGTTATTTTAATTATATTTATTATGTTAATAATAATAAAAAATATTTATTATTAGGAATATTATAAAAATTTTATATATAATATTATTTTTATATAATTTACCTCATTAATAAGAATTGCTAAACGATCTTCTTCATTTAATGCTACACCACTTCTATATTTTCTTAAATTTTCAACACGAGAATCACTTTCTTGAGCTAGAGATGTACTTACATCTTGTTTTAGCTATAACAATGAAAAAGATGAAAAAAGAGTATAAATATAGAATAGAAATAATATTATTATTACATATTAATATTATATAAAATAATATAAGATTATCAGAATTATCATTTATGATAGTATTATTTTTTAAATTTAATGTATGAATAACCAAAGTTTGTATAATTTTTTTTTATATAAATTTATAAATACTTACATGATTCATAATTTTTTCCTGAATTTATTTATTGTTTTTTTTTTTTTTTTTTTTTTTTCAATAAATTATTCGAAATATAATTATATTTTTTTCCATCATAATAAGTATTTTTAATTAAAAATATGTAGAAAATTATTTATAGAGTATTTTAAATATATGATATTTCGAATTGATTCTGTTAGTGTAAATTTTCAAAAGATATATTTATTTAATATTTATTTTAAGTCTTATTTATATGTCTATAAAATTAAAAAAAAGAATGTTATATATAAAAATATTACTGTATTTGATATAGTATAATCTGATTCCTGATTTTTATATTGCATATGACCTTTACCACGGTCATGAGGTGGTAAATCTAGGTAATTTGGGAATACATTGTCTTTTTCATAATATCTTTTCTATTTTATTTATTAATATATTTATTTATTTATTTATTATTATTATAATCATCAGTTTTATTATCATTAAATGAATTGTAATTATATAATTATTATTATTGATTTGGTTGATATTATAATAAATTTTTTTTTATTTTTTTTTTATTATTTTGTTATTATGTTTGTTGGTATTATTAAATTTTGAATTATTAATAAGTAGAAAATAAAAGGAAAAAATATATAAAAAAAAGAATAAGTATATATATATTTATTAAAATATTTAATTATATATAAGTTTATTGAAAATGAATAAAAATCATTAGTATTATATATATAAACAATAATGTATTTATTATATATATCTATATCTTTACCTTTAATGAAGACATTGTGATATAAAAAAAGACTTTTTAATTTAAAAATATATTATATTTGTATATATAATTTCTTTTTATAATTTAAACCAAAAATGCTTTTTTATGAATGATAAAAAATTTGAAAAAAAATGGTAAAAAAATTAATTATACATATGTAGGTAATATATTATTTTAATGATAATAAAAATTTTAACAATCGGAGATTGTAAAAACTATAATAAAAATAATTTTTTTTTATATATATATATTAATTATTATTTATTATACTATTAAACAAGAAAAAAAATTTATTTTTGTATCCAATTATGTATATATAAATAAATCTTTTTTCTTTTATTTTTGTATTACCTAATTATTAAAATACTATATCGAACTTTTATAAAAAAATGCTTCGTATTTTATTATCAGTAAAAAAAAATAAAATATTTATATCAATAATGAATTTGAATCATTTAATTGTTTTTAATAATTAACAGTACGAATAAAAAATTTTTATTATATTATATTTATATATATTTAGATTATTGTTAAATAAATGTTTTTTTTTTTTTTTTTTATTTCATAAATAAATAAAATAAACAAAAGTTAAACATATATTATTTTTTAAAATTATTTATAATTATATAAAAATATTTGTACAACACACAAATGCTAATAAATAGTATGCTAATTGCTTTTTAACATAATTACATATATTATAATAATTTAGTTATATGATATATAAATAACAAAATTAGTAAAATGATACAATTTATAGATCATATTAATTATTTAAACAGGTAACTTATATAAAGTTACCTATATGAGTTTATTTTTAGTTTTTATTTATTTTTTTTTTTTTAATTTTTTTTAATAAATATTCTTTTCAATTATCATTAAAGTAACAATGCAATTAAATATAATATATACTTGTTGATTTTACGTTTTAATTGTAACTTTTTTAATAATGCATTTTGTATGATATTTGATTTTGCAGTGATTAATTATAATAGATAGAATATAAATAATAGTCTTTTTTTTTTTTTTTTCTTTTTTTAATTATTTTCTTTTAACTTTTAATAATAAAAAATTTTTTGAAATTATTTTTTATTAAAATAAAAAAAAATGAAATGAAAATATATAAATAGAAATAAAATTATATAAAATTGAAATGTATGAAAAGTGAAAAAATAAAAATAAAAAAATTTTTTTTTTACTTATTTATTAAAATATAAATAATTAATAAATTAAATTAAGCAGTTTTTATATTGCTTTTATACATCATTCGTCTTCGTATTATTGGTACTGATGTAGGTCTATGATAATTATCTTGAGGAGGTATTGGATCTAATGGTGGATGAGGTATTAAAGTATTATTTTCTTGTAAACTTTTTAAAAATGAAATATTATTAAATTCATTACTTTTTGTATTTCCTGTTCTAGAATTTCTGATTACAGGTTTTTTAATATAAATATTTTTTTTATTTGATGATGAGTATATATGATTTTTATCATTTAATGATTTATAGGTTATATCTACTTTCTTATTATTACTTATAGTATCATCATCATCATCATCATTTGATTTATTATTATTCTGTTTATTTTTATTACCATAATTCGTATTACTACTGTTACTACTATCATTACTACTTATACTATATATGGTTTCTATAGAATATACTGAATTTGAATCATTACCACCATTACTGTTGGACTGATGATGATGATATAATTTTACAATATTAGAAGATGATGAAGAAGGCTTAGAAATAGAAGTTGTAGATGAAGGATTTCTATAATGCTTTGATTTTAAAGTTTTTTTCTTTTCATATTCATTTAAAATTGATTTTTTTATTTTATCTTTTATTATTTTTTCGGATTCGTCATTATCTAAAAATGTGTATCGTTTTGTTTCTTCAATTTCATTAATATTATTATTATTATTATTATTATTAATTCTATTAGATGTAATATCATTATTTTCAGTAACATTTTCTGAATTGTAAATTTCTTTATTATTATCTAATTCAGAGTTCTTTGATACCTTTTTTTTCATTATTTTTGATTTCATTTTTTTCTTTTTATCTCCATTAGATATTATATCTTTATTTGATATTGATTTTGTCGATACCTTTTTTTCTTTTATATAATTATCATTAATTTCTTTATTATTATTAATAATAGTTTTATTTTTATTCAAATTATTATTTATTGAATTTTTTATCTCTTTTTTAATATAATTTTCTTTTTTTTCTGAATTAATTAGTTCATTATTTTCATTAATTTTACTTAAATTTTCATTTTCTTCATTATCTACATAATCTTTAATTATAATATCAAATTCCTTTTAGATATTAAATATATATGAATTAATTAAAAAAATTTTTTTTAATATGAAAACGTAATAACATTTAGTTATGGTTGAAAAAATTCATAATTTATATATAAAATTTACATTTTTCTTTTTTTCATTTGAAATTTGAAGTTCTTGTTTTCTTGAACGTAAGAATAATGCTGGATTTCCACATACTGTCTCAGTTGTTCCTTTATAAGAAAAATGATTAAATCAAATAATAAATAATAATTTTGTTTAAATTTTTAATTTATGTAATTTTATATGGTATTATTATTACTTAACAGTATTTTTTTTTATTTTTATAAATATTTACCATATGTTAATTCACTTGCTTCTTCTACTTCATTCTCTACACCATAATATTTATTTGAATTTGATGTTGTTGTTTTAATGTTGATAATATCATTTGCCATTTCATCTGCCTTTTTTATTATATCTTTTTTTTCATCATCTTTTTCGAATATTTTATTATAATATTATATATATAATAAAATAATTTAAAAAAAAATAATAATATAATTATTTAAATTACCATTACAATAACCATTAATTTAATTATTATTATTATTTATTATTATTATTAATATTATTAGTATTATTACCTTTTAATATACTTTTTTTATTCAAATCCAATGGTACACCATCTAATATTGTAATGCTTGGTACTAAATCATGAATTATTTGATTATAGACTAATAATTTATTCTGTTTTGATATATTTTCATTTTTTTCTATTACGATTTTTAATTTTGATATTATGGGATTATTTCTTACAGTAAGATTATTCAATGATGGACATAATGCTAGATATTCTAATTGTTCAATTTTTGATATTAAATTTCTTTTTATTTATTATTTACGTTTATTTATTTTTTAATATTCAAAAAAAAAAAAAAAAAAAAAAAAAAAAAAAAAAAAAAAACATAGTTTTTTAATAATTAAATATTATTTTATCATATATTATATATATTGTTGAAAAAATATATACCCTTCAATATTTAATGTTTCCAGATTTTCTAACATACTTATTGAATATAAATCTGAAATCATATTTTTATTCACATATAATTTCTTTTTTATTATTTTTAATATATATAAAAAATATATATATATTTATTATTAATATATAAATGTGTATTTATTATCTAAAAATTAAAGAAATTTTCTCTCAGGTATATTAATATATATACCTTTAATGAATTAAATGAACTGATACCATCAAGTTCATTAATAGAACAATTACATGCCCATAATATATTTAATTTATCAAAAGATGAACCTAAATTTCTTTTTTTTTTTTAAATCATATTTATAAATAATCAATAATTAATAATATTAATAATTAATTGTTAATAGTCAATATATAAAAATAAAATAAAAATTATCACCTTATAGATTCAAAATAACTATTATTTAGTTTTAATTGTGAAAGATTTGGTAATATTTTTCCTGTATTTATATTAAAGATGAAATAATTTTTATGTCAAATATTGTGAATTTTTTATTTCATTAACGTAATTTCTTTATTATATACTCCTGATATTTAAAACCATACCAACATTTCCAATACTTGTCTTTCTACTATCAACTTTCAATTCTATACTTTTTACTTCATCTAAATTATTTATTCCAGTAATTTTTCGCTTTAAATAAAACAAGAAAAAAGTAAAAGAAACAAAAAATTAATATGTTATAGAAAAAAAAATTTATTATATTATATATCTATTATGACAACATTATTATTTACTAACAAGTTTGTCTGGTGTAATATATTCTCTAATAATTTCTTCTAACTCTTCTTGTGGTGATATTATACTGGGATTAATCGCTATAGTATCAATATTCATCTTTGCTAATTATATATTATTTTTTTAAATTGGTATATAGAAGGTTTTATTTTTATTTTTTTTTCTAATAAAAAATACATTTATCCATGTAATATTTTCTATTCTTTAAAATATATTTTATTTTTTCATCATTAATAGCTTTAATAAAAATTATAATAAATTTATTTATTTATTTATTTATTTATTATTAATTTTATATTTTTATTAAAATTATTAATAATTATCTTCAAAAAATTAATATCTATAATACTTTATTTTATATAGCATTATATATATTATAGAAGAAAACTTTGTTCTATTTTTAGCCTTTTATAATAAACTATAATTATATATATTATTAATTTTTTGTCTTTTTTTTAAAATAATCAAAATATATATTTAATTTTTTTAAAAAAAAAATAAAAAAAAAAATAGCAATATTGGATTATTGCATATTAGTAAATGACATTATATGAAATATTAAAAAGATAATTAATCTTGCTTTCTTTTTCTTTCTTTCTTTCTTTTTTTTTTTTTTTTTTTTTTTTTTCTCATTACAATCTTTTTTTTTTTTTTTTTGATGTGTCTCCCATAATAATATATATATATAAAAGAAATAAAAAAATCCTTATAATGCTTTTTGATTTTTTGAAGTAGTTGAGTTATTTTATAAAATTGAAATATTCAAATGATATTAATTAAATTTTTAATGTCTCTATTACTCATTTAACATTAAAATTATTAAAGATTTATTTTATTATACTTCCTTTTAAAAAATAAAAAAGATTAAAATAATATATATATATAAAAGGAATAATAGAAATTTTTAAACTATAATAATTTTAATTTAAGAATCTATGTAGTTTAAAATTTGAAAAATATATTTTGTACTACCTTTTTTTTTATATAAAATTGAAAATAATAAAAAAAATTATATGAAGTTAGAATAAAGATTAAATAATTATAAAATATATATATAGTTAATATTTAATATTTAATATATAATAGTTTATAATATACAATAATGCTCTATAGACTATTTTTTACATTTTAATTTTCGTTTTATTTTTTTTTATTTAATAAATTAAATATTAGGGTTTGTTGTATATTTAAATATAAAAACAAAAAAAAATAAAGATTTAAAAAAATTTAAATTAATTAAGATTTACATTGATCTATGATAATTAATGAAATCACGTGTATCGTAAGTAAACCGAAATAAAACAAGTACTTTAGGTATTATAATTTTTTTTATAATTTATTTATTATTTATTTACATATTTCCAAATAACAATAATAAAATTAATTTTTAAGTAATATTAAAAATTTATTATTTATTTATTAAAATATAGTATTTTTTTTATTAGATTTATCATAATAATTAAATTTTGTTTATTATTATTTATATTCTTATAATATCTTCTTTTCTTTTTTTTTTTTAAAAAAAAATAATTTGTTTTAAATTATTATTTATATTTTTATAACTATTAAATGTTTTAACAATTAACTGTTATTTAATAACAGACTTATTTAATAATTAAAGAGTATAAATAATAAAAATAATTAAAACAATAGTAAAAGAAAAAATAATTATAATAATAAAAAAAAAAGAAATATAAAGGGAATTAAAATAAACAAAATAACTAATAGATATAATATGAAAAAATAATTTTAAAAAATTTATAGAAAAGGAAAAAACAATAAATAAAAATAAAAATAAATAAAATTAAATAAAATAAAAAAAAGTAAGTAAAGATAATGTTTTTTACTATTATTAAATATTTTATTATTTTTTTTATTATTAAATATATATAAAATAATAAATAAATAAATGAATAATAAATGAATTAATTAAATAATTATCAGTTGATTTTAATACATTTATATATATCATTATAAAGATATAATAATATTATTATAAATAATTTAAATAAATCTTCTAAAATAATAATTTTTTTTTCTATTATATTTATTATTTTTAATATTTTTAATATTTATATATATTTTATATATTATATTTATTTAAAAGTTATTACAAATATTATTACAAATAAAAAACAAGTGAAAAATCAATATATTATTAATTAAACAAAAAGTAAAGATAAAATAGTCAAAATGTCTATGAAAGGTTTGACTGTATTTATTGCCGATCTTCGTAACTGTAAGTATTTATTTGAAAAAAGAAAAATGAATAATATTTTTCAATAAATATGAAAATAATTCTTCAAAAATGGATAATAATATATAATTTATATATAACATATATATATTTAATTTTATAAATATCATCATCAAATTAATATTTAATGAATACAATAAAAGGTCGTGCAAGAGAGTTGGAAGAGAAGCGTATTAACAAAGAAATGGCTAATATTAGAAACAAATTTAGAGGTTTTTTATTTTTATATTATTATTACATAATAAAAATTTATTCATTTATAATTAATTTTGTTTTTTTTTTATTATTTTATTAATAAATTATTAAATATATTAAATATTTATTATTAATTTTAATATTTTTTATATACTTTTTATTTTCTTTGTTATTCTTTGATATATTTATATCATATAAAATTTTTATTTTATAAATTTATATAATATAAAATTATTGAAATTGATACTGTTATTTTTAATAATAATTCATTGTTTTTATTATAATATCATATATTTACGATTTTTTTTTTTTATAAAATGAAATATATGCAATATCTCAAACATAACAATAAAAAAACGTAATAAAATAATTATCAATAATTTATTAAAAATAAAACAATAACAATAATAAAAGATGGAAATCTTAATGGATATCAAAAAAAGAAATATGTTTGTAAATTATTATATATTTACATTCTTGGTTGGGAAGTAGATTTCGGTCACATGGAAGCTTTAAATTTAATTTCTAGTTCCAAATACAGTGAAAAACAAATTGTAAGCATTAAAAATCAAATATTTTTAAAAATATTTCAATGTATAAACCACATAAACAATAATATGTAAATTAATATTAAAACTTATGGAACAATTTTATTTTATAAAAAATAAAATAAAAAAAAAAATAAAAATAAAAATAAACAATAATTTTTTTTTTTAGGGTTATCTTGCTATGACTTTGTTATTAACTGAAAATAGTGATCTCATTAAATTAGTTGTTAATTCAATTAGAAAAGATTTAGAAGATTATAATGAAATTCATAATTGTTTAGCTTTACATGCTATAGCTAATATTGGTGGTCGTGAAATGGCAGAATCATTATCTGTTGATGTTCAAAGATTACTTGTTTCAAGGTAAATAAATACATAAGTATATAAAATTATATATATTTAATTTACATATATAATTAATAAAATCAAACAAACAAATAAATATAAAAAAAAAAAATACATTTTTGAATATAATATTTATTTATATATTTATATATTGTATATATATTATAATATAATAAAGTCAAAAGAGAACATTTGTTAAAAAGAAGGCTGCTTTATGTATGCTTAGATTATTCCGTAAACATAGTGATATTATTCCAGCTATTGATTGGGCTGAATTAATTTTATATTTAATGGATGACCACGATTTGGTAAATATAATTTTATTTTATATTTATTATGTTATGTTATTTTATATCAAATATAAATTGTATTTAAATAAAATATAATTTAATAAATATAAAAAATGTATTATACATATCAGGGTGTTACTTTATCTGTTACAAGTCTTATTACTTCATTAGCACAACAATATCCACAAGCTTATGAAGCTTGTATTCCAAAAGCTATTGATCGTCTTTATAGAGTAAATTTTCTTTAAATTACATAAATTATTTTATTTAATTAAATGATTTAATAATTTTTTTTATAATTAATTAAATACTTTTATTATTATTATTATTATTTTTATTATTATTATTATTATTGACGAATTTATAAATATTTATATATTATATATCTATACATTTAACAATAAAAATATCACTATATAAATATATAAATATAAAAAAAGATTGTCATTGAAAAAGAATATACTTTAGATTATTTGTATTATAAAGTTCCAATTCCATGGCTTCAAGTTAAACTTTTAAGACTTTTACAATATTACCCACCACCAGGTAAAAAAAAAAAATAAATAAATATAATAATAATAGTTATTTTAATAATAAAATATATAATTATATAACTCTTTATAAGTATTTTTGGAAATATGAGTGATAATTATGTATATATATATATATATTATATTTGAATGATTAATTATTAAATATGATTGTTATATCTTTATACTTCTATATCTATATATCTTTATATTTTATATATATATGTTTATTTTTATATTTTATATATTACTTTATATTATAATTATATATATCTACATATTTTCTAAATCAAAATCAATAATATGCAATCAATTTAATGAAAATAATCTTATTTAAAATAAAATAAAATACAATAAAATAAAATAATAGAGGATAAATATTTACTTGAAAGATTAAACCATACTCTTCAAGCTATTATAAATAATTCACAAGAAATTCCAAAGAATATTCAACATAATAATGCTCAAAATGCAGTTTTATTCGAAGCTATTAACTTAGCCATTCATATAGATAGTGAATCACATATTGTTAGTCAAGCTGCTGTCTTATTAGGAAAATTCATTTCCTCAAAAGAAACAAACACTAGATATTTAGGTTTAGAAACTATGTGTCATTTAGCTGGTTTTATTGATTCACTTGAACCAATCAAAAAACATCAAAATACAATTATTATGTCTTTAAAAGATAAAGATATTAGTGTAAGAAGAAAGGCATTAGATTTATTATATAGTATGTGTGATAATAGTAATGCTGAAACCATTGTAACTGAACTTTTAAAATATCTTCAAGTTGCTGATTATGCTATTAAAGAAGAACTTGTACTTAAGATTGCTATTTTAACTGAAAAATATGCTACTGAATATTCATGGTATGTAGATATTATGCTTCAATTAATTTCTATTGCTGGTGATTTTGTTAGTGATGAGGTTTGGTACCGTATTATTCAAATTGTTACTAACAATGAAGATTTACAAGAATATGCTGCTCGTACATTAATGTTTTCATTGAAATCACCAATATGTCATGAAACTACATTAAAGGTTGCTGGTTATATTCTTGGTGAATTTGGTCATTTAATTGCTAATGAACCAGGTTGTAGTCCAATTGAACAATTTACTACTATACATTCCAAATTTGGTATGTCATCTCTTTCTACACGTGCTTTACTTTTATCTACTTATATTAAATTTATTAATTTATTCCCAGAAATTAAAAGTGAAGTTACCAATGTTTTCAAGCAATACAGTCATGTATTAGATGTTGAATTACAACAAAGAGCATGTGAATATTTAGCTATTAGTAATCTTCCAACAGATGATCTTTTACAAACTGTATTTGATGAAATGCCACCATTCCCAGAAAGAGAATCTATTTTACTTTCAAGTCTTAATAAAAAGATTGCTGATACCGAAGATAAAAGAATTTGGGTTATTGGTGGTAAAGATGCCAATAAGAATAAAGATCGTAGAATTATTAAAAAGGAATCTACTCTTGAGGATCTTAAACCAAATGATACAGTTAAAGATATTGTACAAGCTCCAAAAGACATTATACCTGCAGAAAAAATGGCTGATATCTATTATAATAAATTAATGTTAGCAGATAATGGTATTTTATATGAAGATTCTACCATTCAATTAGGTATTAAATCTGAATATCATAACCATTTAGGTAGAATTGCCTTATTTGCTGGTAATAAAACACAATTTACTCTTACTAATTTCATTGTTCAAACTAAATCTGAAAATGAATTAAAACTTAGTGTAGCCCAACCAATTGCTCAAACTATTCCAGCAGCTACACAACTTAATCAACTTTATGCATTAGAATGTAATGGTGTTTTCAAGAATCCACCTATATTATTAATTCAATATCATATGAATGGTATGCCAAATACTTTACAACTTCAATTCCCAGTTTCTATTGGTAAATTCCTTGAACCTATTATAATGAATTGTCAAGACTTCTTCACTCGTTGGAGACAAATTGGTGGACCACCAAGAGAAAGTCAAATTATTTTCAAGACACCAGTAGCAATTGATATTAGTAAAACTAGAAGTATATTATCAAGTTTACATTTTGGTATTTGTGAAAATGTTGATCCAAATAAAAATAACTTTGTTGGTGCTGCAGTTTTCCATTCTATTGATCTTGGTAAAATTGGTTGTTTATTAAGATTAGAACCTAACTTAGAACAACAGGTATTTTAAAAAAAAATATATATATATATAGAAATTATAATAATATAGAAATAGAAATAGAAATAGAAATAGAAATAGAAATAGAAATAGAAATAGAAATAGAAATAGAAATATTTTATAAATATATATTATTATTGATTTTATTGATTTTATTGTTTATTATTAATATATTTATTATTTCTAATTATTTTTATTTATTACATTATAAATTTTTATTACTTAATTAGATGTACCGTTTAACTTTAAGAACAACTAATGAATTAGTAACTGAAACTTTAAGAAACTTTATTGAAAGAATGCTTTGTGTAGATGTTAAAATATAAAATAAAATAAAATAATATTTTAAAAATATTTCTTTCAACTAATCGTAGATTAAAAATAATAATAATAATAATAATAATTATAAATATATATAATTTAATAAAAAAAAATAAATAATAAATATAAAAACTATAAGTAAATATAATATATATATTATTATAAATATATATATTATATTTATATAAATTAAAAATAATATAAAAAATAAAAATAATTAAAAACATAAAAAATAACAAACAAAAAATGAAAATTAAATAATAAGCAATATAATAATAATAAAAAATAAATTAAATATAAATAAAAAAATTATTAAAAAAATATAAAAAAAAAATGATAAAATATAAAAAATATAAAAAATAGCAAAATAATAAATATATAATATAAACAAATAAATAAATAAATAAATAAATAATAAAAAAATAATAAAAAAATAAAAAAAAAAAAAAAAAAAAAAAAGAGAGAAAAAAAATAATTAAAATTTATTATAAAATAAATTTTTTTATTTTATTTTATATATTTATTAAAAAAAGAAAAATTTAAGTTGTTTAAACTATTTTTATTCTTCTTTTATTAATAATAAAAAGAAATAACATTTTAATAATAATAGATTTAAAGAAATGTCTGTTACTGTAAAATAATAGAAAATAAAAATAATAAAAAAAATTTTTTTTTTAAAAAAAAATACTTTTATTTAAATTTATTTATATTAATAATGTAAATGATTCAAAATTCTATTAATACATAACAAATATTATATTCTTAATAATTCTTATAATACATTGTTTATGAATAATTAAATAAGAATAAATATATTTTTCCTTTAATAATATGAAATATTATATTAATTTGAAAAAAAAATTCTTTTCTTTTATTAGTAACATAATAAAAAAAAATTGACCCCGTATAATTATAATTTATAAATCTATTAATTATAATTATGCTAAACAATAAATAAAAAATTGAATATACATATACATATACATATACATATACATATACATATACATATACATATACATATACATATATATATATAAATTATATAAATTATAATTAACACAAAATTTTATTTTACACATAATTATTAAAAAGTAATAATATTTTTTTTTTTTTTTTTGTTTTGTTGTTTTTTTTTTTTTTTATTTTTTTTTAGTTTTTTTTTTTTTTTTTTATGGGTAAAATTTTTTTTTGAATTTTCTTATTTTAGGTGTTAATTTTTTTTATAAAAAAAATTTTTTAAAAATAATACACTGGTATATGATTATTTAATAATTCAAATAATCTTACTAAAAAAATATATATTAACATTAAATATATATTTGATAGTGTGATTTACATATTTTAAAAAAAAATCTTTTTATATAAAAAATTAGATATATATTTTTTTTTTATAAAGAAAAAATAAAAAAATAAAAAAAAATAAAAAAAAAAATTTAATATTTTTTTTTTTATTTTTGAAATTTAATATTTTTTTTATAAATATTAAATTTCAATTAATTTAATATTTATAAAAAAAAAATCGAAATTATCCTTAAATTATATTTTCTTTTTTTTTCATTTAATAACTCATTTTGTTATAAATATTATAAAAAAAAAACATATGTGGGTGAAAATAATATTTTTTTTTACGTTCTAATAAATGAAGATATATATTTTTTTAAAAGATAAAAAATATTTTTATTTCTTTCTATAAAAAGATTTTAAAAAAACTTCTTTCTTTTAAAAAATGATGTTGATTAATGATTTTTTTTTTATATTAAAAAAAAAAAAAAGGTGGTTTAAAAAAGATTTTTTTTTGATTAGGGTTAATTAATTTACTTGAACATACGTTGATTTGGGTAAACGTAGTAATCTTCCCAGACATTTGAAAGTGGTTCTTGGTTAATCATTTGTTTCTTTTGTTGTCTTTTGTTTTGTCTTTTGTTTGATTGTTGTTTTGGAACAATTTCTTGTTGTTGTTGTTTCTTTTGGTATTGTTGTCTTTTTTGTTGTTGTGGTTGATTTTTTTTATTAGAACGATATTGTCTAACTGGAACATATGGAGCATTTCTCTTAGCAAAGACGGAAGCGATAGAGTTCAATTTGTGAGTACGAGAACTTTCAATCCATGACTTAACATTTCTTACTTGAGAATTACCGAAGTAATTAAAAGCTTCATATAAGTGGTTGAAATTGTTAACACTTGGGTATAAATCATTTGGTAATGGAGTAGTATTATAACTGTAAACACGTGGAACATTTGGTTTGTATGGGCAGCCTCCAATTCTTCTACCACTTTGTCTTCTGTTATTTTGTCTTGGTTGTTGTTGTTGTTGTTGTCTTTTGTATTGTTGTTGTGGTTGTTGTTGTCTTTGGTTTTGTTGTTTTTGGTTTTGTTGTCTTCCTTGTTGTCTCTTTGAGGAAGCAGATCTCTTTGGAACAACTGGAGCATAACGAATAGCATAAATAGTGGCTGTATTTAATTGTTCCTTGTTAATTTCTCTCCAACCATTCTTCTTAGCATAATCAGAATTACCGAAGTAGTTAACAGCATCGTACATTGAACATAATTCACGAACAGCTTCATTAAAAGCAGCTAAATCTTGACCTCTCATTGGCTTTTGATTTTGGCTTCTTTGGTTTAATTGTTGCTTACGTTGAACATGTTGTTTAACATCAGCATTGTTCATGAAAGAGTTATTTAAACTCTTGACAAATCCATTACGAGAGTTTTGGTAAACCATCTTGAATTTTTATTTTATTTTATATTAATATTTTAAAAAAAAAATTTTTTTTTAAAATAAAAAAGTAATTTATTTTTTTTTTATATTAAAAAAAAAAAATAAAATTTGGTATATTTTATTTTTATCGCTTTTTGCTAATAAGCTCTTTTTGGTATATTAATTATTTATTGAATTATTCAATAGATAACTGATTTTTTAAAATGAGAAAATTTTCTTCCCTTTTATACATTTTTTTTAAAATATATATATATAAAAGTATATATAAGTAGTAACATTTATAATAAATTATTTTTGTTTTATTTTATTTTACTTTTTTTTTTTTTTTTTTTTTATTTTTTTTAATTTTTAAAATTACATAATTAATATAATTAAGAAATAAAAAAATAGTATATTAATAAAAAAAAGGTTACTCAAATTAATTATATTAATATAATTATGAATTAAAAATATAGAAAAATAATAAATTATCTAAAAACAATTATTAAAATATCTGTTAAATATTATAATAGTAATGAATAAAACCTAATTTAATAAAACAAAAATATATATACAAAATCTAATTCTTTAAGAAGAATCAAAATCTTATTTATTATAGAGTTTGAATAATTCTTTTTTTTTTTTTTTGAAAAAAAATTCAAAAAAATTTTTTTTCTTATAATTAAAATTAATATTAATCTAAAAATACTTTTAGTTAAATATATTAAATATAAATTATTTAAAAAAAGATTTTAATAACTTTAACTTTGAGTAGTAAATAACTGAATAATTTAAAGAATTAATATTGATAATTTATGAAATAATTTATTTAATTATCAAAAGAAATATTATTTAATTATCAAAAGAAACATTTCTTAATTTAACATTAAAAAATAAAAAAATAACATAAAATAAAACAAAAGTAGAAAAGATAAAAACTGTAACAATTATTTTAAACAATGATTAAAAATTATCTATTCATTTGCTTATATATAAAAAAATAGATATATATCATATATATATATAATTAAATGACAATAATCAAAATAGATAAAAAAGAAAAAGATCTTCAATTATATATCATTAATTTTGTCTTAAAAAAAAAAGGTTTGGTTAAATATAAAAAAAACTTTTTTTAAAAAGAATTTAAGGTTTAACATATACTCTTCTTTTTTTATTTTATAATTCATACAAAAGTTAAATATAAAAATTGTTTTATAAATTCATGTAAAACTAAATATAAAAATTATAAAAGTTTGGTTAAATAAAAAAAGATTTTTTTAAAAAAGGATTTAAGGTTTAAAGAATTAATTATACTCTTCTTTTTTATTTTATAAATTCATATAAAAGTTAAATATAAAAATTGTTTTATAAATAAAACAATTACAATTTACGTTAGTAAATTTTTTAAAATAAAATATACATTTAAAGATTTATATTAGCTTATAAGATTATGCATATAAAAATAATTTTTTCAATAAATAATTTTTACATTTATATTCTTATATTCTTATAAAGGAGTATTTGTGTTATATTCAAATTTGTATTAATATTTGCAATTGTCTTTTTTATATAATATCTAATATATCTTATAATTTTATAAAAAATAATCTAATATATATACATTACATATTTTTTGTATCCATTACAATTTTGTATCCATTACAGTATTATTCATTACATTACTTTAACGCGCCATTTTTTCATTACATAAAATTGCATCCCTTTTAATAAATTAAATTTTTCTGAGTGTAGCATTTCGGCAATGTACATGAAATTTTTTGCATTGACAGGTCCTTTACGCCACATTTCATATTTTAAATTTATATAAATATTTTTTGACGCCACATTTATATAAAAATTTTTTAAGAGAGTTTATATACTAGTACTTGTATATTAAAACATTTCTTATTTATTTCATAATTTAAAGAATTATAAATATAAATTTTAAATTTCACTTAATATTTTATTTATTTCATAATTTAAAGAATTATAAATATAAATTTTAAATTTCACTTAATATTTTTTTTATTTCATAATTTAAAGAATTATAAATATAAATTTTAAATTTCACATAATATTTTATTTATTTCATAAGTTAAATAAAAAAAAAAAGAAATATTAATAAAAAGAAGATACCACTAATAAATTGGTTTCATAAATCAATAATAAATAAAATATTGATTTTAATAATATAATAAATTTTTTATTTATTTATTTTATAAGCCACAATATAATACATTTAAATAATACGTTATTTTAATGCGCGATACATTTACGAAATACATTGCCGAAATGCACACTTCCCTAAATTTTTTAATTTATTCATTACATTATATTATTTATATTAATTTTAATAATTTTTATATTTTTTTATAGAATGCATATAAATCAATTATGTATATATATCATTATGAAATATCATTATGAAAGGTTTTTTCTTTAAAAATTAATGCATAATATTGAATTAATACATTAAAACATTTTACTCTAACAAATAAATATTTTTAAAGTTTGATGTTTTATTCATAAAATTTATAAACAGTATGTAAATAAGAAGTATGAATTATTATAATAATAATTAAAGTTAAAGTTTCCATAATAATAATGTATAAAAAATATTTATTATTTATTATTTATCATTTATTATTTATTATTTATTTATTGATTATTTATTATTTATTATTTATTATTTATTATTTATTATTTATTATTTATTATTTATTATTTATTATTTATTATTTATTATTTATTATTTATTATTTATTATTTATTATTTATTATTTATTATTTATTATTTATTATTTATTATTTATTATTTATTATTTATTATTTATTTATTTATTATTTATTTATTTATTCATTACTCATTATTCATTATTTATTATTTATTATTTATTTATTTTTGATTATTTTATTTATTTATTATTTTTTATTATTTAGTATTTATTATTAATAATTAATTACACTTAAAAATCTTATTTAATTTTTAATCTTCATATATTTTAAAAAATTTTAAATAAATTAATATATATTAATAATGAATTATGTAATTTTTTTGTGTTCATTTTATCTTTTTATTAATTTATATTTAATATAATTTTTTATTAAATTCGAAACTTTATACATTTATCTACCAAATATATCATATATATAACTATTTATTTCAAATATATTTATTAAATATATTATTTTTATATTCAAAATTATTATATAATAAAAAATGGACTATAAACCTTTATATTAATATTTAGAAATCTAAAATCTACAATATAATATAATATAATATAATAATTAAAAAATATAATATAATATAATATAATAATTAAAAATTACTAATAAAAGAAATATCTTAGATAAAATAAAAAAAAAATAAATTTTGGAATATTAAAAAAATAATAATAATAATACAAATTAGGAGATTAATAATAATACTAATAATAATAAAGTATTATTTATGAATTAATCAGTCCCAACAATTAACTATCGATGTTTATCTTTTTCATCGCTCATGTTTATCGTATATGACAAGAATAAATAATTAAACTATCCTTGTTAAGTATGTAAATAGTATTAATATATTTTTTTCTTTGGCAAATGGCATTTATATTATAAATATAAAAATTTTTACAAAGTAAACAAAGGTATTTTATATATTTTATTATTTACAAAGTAAACAAAGATCCATTAATACTATAAAGAATATTGAAAATAAAAACACTCATTTCTCATTACTAAAATAAATAAACACTCAATCTCATTACTAAAATAAACACTTCAAGTATAAAAAATACATTACTTTTTTTTTTTTTTTTTTCATTATTATTTATTATTTATTTATTTATTTTGCTTATAAAATAAACAAATATTATTTTATTTTTTACAAGGACTCTTTTAGTTCCTTTATTTTTTTTTTTTTATTATTATATTTTAATTTTCTTTATTTTTATTATTTAATTTACTATTTGTTTATTTTATCGTTTATATTTTATTGTTTATTATTTACTACTGGTTTATTATTTTATATTTATTTGTTTATTATTTATTGTTTGTTTATTATTTATTCTTTTTTTTTTTTTTTTTTTGTTCTTTTTTTTTTATTTATTGTATTTTATTCTATCTTTTATTATATATTTATTTATATTTATTGTGCCAAATTGTTAGGCTGATAGAAAGTTTTTTTTAAGTTAAGTTAAATTTTACATTAAGTTAACACAAAAAAAAAAAAAAGATGTTAACATAATTTTATTGGTTTTAGTTAAGTTAACATAAAAAAATTAACGTCCATACAAATCAAAAGTTCGCACGTCAGTTTTTTATAGAAACTATTATATCCTAATTATTAACTTAGCAGTACATGGCAACAAGAGCTTCATAAAGTTCTTGCTTACCAGAGGTTTGTTTTGGTTCATCAATCTTTTTACCGTATTCGTAAACTTGTTCGAAGGTGAGTTTACCTTCTTCAAATTCCTTACCCATACCAGTGTCGAATGAGGCGTAACGGTCAGCCTTCATCTTCTTGTAGTCAGATTCTTCAAGGATCTTGGCAGCGGTTTCAAGAGCACGAGCCATAGCATCCATACCAGAAACGTGGGCAATAACGATATCTTCAAGATCGGTAGCATTACGACGAGTCTTAGCATCGAAGTTAGTACCTCCAGTCTTGAAACCACCGTTACGGATGATTTCCATCCAAGCTTGAACAAGTTCATATTGGTCAATTGGGAATTGATCAGTATCCCAACCGTTTTGGTAATCACCACGGTTAGCATCAATAGAACCGAGCATACCAGCATCAACAGCACAGGCAAGTTCGTGTTCGAAAGTGTGACCAGCAAGGGTAGCGTGGTTAACTTCAATATTAACCTTGAAGTCCTTATCTAAATCGTGAGCTCTAAGGAAACCGATAACAGTTTCGGTATCAACATCATATTGATGCTTAGTTGGTTCCATTGGCTTTGGTTCAATAAGGAAAGTACCCTTGAAACCCTTAGAACGAGCATAGTCTCTAGCCATAGTAAGCATACGAGCCATGTGTTCCTTTTCACGCTTTTGATCAGTGTTAAGAAGACTCATGTAACCTTCACGACCACCCCAGAAAACGTAGTTTTCAGCACCAAGTTCAATACCAGCATCAATAGCGTTCTTAATTTGAACAATAGCACGGGCAACAACATCAAAGTCTGGGTTAGTGGAAGCACCGTTCATGTAACGTTTGTGACCGAAAACGTTAGCAGTACTCCAGAGAAGTCTAATACCGGTTTCTTGTTGCTTCTTCTTGAGGTATTCAACAATAACCTTAAGGTTTTGTTCGTATTCTTCAACAGAATCACCTTCGGAAACAAGATCAACATCATGGAAACAGTAGAATGGAATACCAAGTTTTTGCATAAATTCGAAAGCAGCATCAACTTTGTGCTTAGCGGCTTCAATGGCGTTAGCACTATCATTCCATGGGAATTCCTTAGTACCTGGACCGAATTGATCAGCACCTTCAGCACAAAGAGTGTGCCACCAAGCCATTGAGAAACGTAACCAATCCTTCATCTTCTTACCCATTACGACCTTTTCGGCATCGTAATAGTGGAAGGCCATTGGATTCTTAGAATCCTTACCTTCGAACTTTATTTTTCCAACACCAGGGAAGTATTCCTTAGTGGCAACCTTTTTTGGTGGGTTGCTGGAAAATAATTTTTTTAAAAACTTCTTAAATTTGTTGTTAGCCAGCTTGGTAAATTTTAATTGAAAAAAAACTTAAATAAAAATTATATAAAATAGTTCCTATTGCAGTTTAACTTAAAAGAGAGTAAATTTTTATTATTTATTTGTCTATTTATATTTTTCTGAATACATTAATCTCTGTTCAATAACATTAATCTAAGTTATATTATATTATATTATATTATATCAATTATTTAATATAATTATTAATCTATTGCTTAATAAGTTTATATTAAATTATATATTAAATTAATTATTTAATAATTATATTATATTATTTATAATAAATAATATATAATACATATATATTATTAATGAACTTTTTTTTTTGTTATACAATTTTTTTATACATATATTTAAATATATCATTATCATTAGTAGCAAAAAATGTAATCATTATATTATAAATATATTGTTAATATATAATACTTATAATAACAGATTTAATATTTAATATATATAAGCTTGTAATATATTAAAATGTTCAATTTTTTATATTATTTATATTAACAATATTCCATTATTAAATTAATTAATAAAAAATATTAATTAATTTAATCTTTTTTTTTTTTTATAATATTCATTACAAATTATTTATTTTTTTATTGTTTATTATTAAATTATTAATTATATATATTTTATTTAGTTAGTTGTTATTTATTTATTATTTAACTTTTTTTTTTATTTATTATTAATTATAATTATTTATTAATCACCTTATTAATTTATTATTGATCATCCATACATTTATTATATATATATGTATTAATTCCAAAATACAACTTAATATATTATTATTATATTTGAAATTATATTTTTATAAAAAAGTGGATATAAAACTTTTCATATTAAATTAATAGAAAATCTATAATCTATATATAATAAATATACTATAATTTAATATAATATTAATAATATTAGTAATATATATAAAAAAAAACAAATTTTAAATCTTTTAATAATAATACTGATTATAAGAATTTATAAAATAATAATAGCAGTTGTTTTAAACTTTTTAATTATAATTTTCAATCATAATAATAGTTTACTATAAAATTATAGAAGTGATACTTGTATTGAAAAGATAAAAAAAATATTAAAATAGTTTATATTATTTTTATTTAATGTAAACCAAAAAAAAATAAAAATAAAAATAAAAAAAATAAAAGAGTACAAATTATATCAAATATTATAAATACACTTTGTAATATATAATTAATTAAAATTTTATATTAAAAATCAAGTAATATAATTGTTCTTATTTGTTAAATAAAAAAAAAAAAAAACTTTATTATTTTTTTTCCTTTTTTTCTTTTTTTTCAATATTAAATGTCCTTCTAGACATTTAATATAAATAAAATTATTTTAATATATTATTAATATATTTAAGTTATATATGCTAATAAAACAAAAAGGATACACTAACATATACAATTACATATTATTTATCATGATGACTCAATAATACAAATATAAATAAAGTAATTATATATAATCATTTAATTTATTAATATATTTATTATATTGTATCTATATTAATATTTTATAATATACATATTTAGTATGTGTTGTTTTGTTTTGTTTTGTTTTGTTTTTTTATTTTTTTTGAAACATTTTTTATTTTAATAAAAAATAGTATTAATATATAATTTATTTTAACAATTATAAAAAAAAATAATTCTTAAAAAAATATTTTCATAAAAAGTATAATAATTCTTTACTAACTATTGACTACCAAACTTAAATTCCTACCATTAAATGTTTACTTATTAAATATCTTAATATTTTTTTTTTCATTACCGCAATAAAATTATTAGAACATCAAAAAAAAAAAAAAAAAAAGAAAACACAATGACATAAAAAAAGAATATTATTTTTAATTTAACTTTATTATTGTAATTATTAATTTAATTTATCAATATTTTTAATATATTGTTTTAAAATTATATTTTATGTGGCTTTTAAAATATTTAGTAATCACGTATACATATATAATTACATTACTTAAATAAAAAATTTATTATAGAAATATGATTTTAGATCGAAAATATTGATTGAATTTTATAGTTATTTTTAATTAAAAACTTTTTATATCTAAATTTTTATTATAATTTTTATATTATTTATTTCTTTTATTGAAATTATCAAACATAAAATAAAAACAATATATTCATATATATCTGATAAATAAATTATCTTCTATTTTCAATTTTAAACTGTATTTATGTATGTATGTTTATATGTATGTAAATAAACATATATTTATTTATTTATCTATATGTTTATTTATTTATTTATATATTTATCTATTTATTTATATATTTATATAATTATATATTTATTTATTTATTTATTTATTTATTTATTTATTTATTTATTTATTTATTTATTTATTTATTTGTTTATTTATTTATTTATTTATTTATTTATTTATTTATTTATTTATTTATTTATTTATTATAATTATTATTATTATTATTACTTTATTAATTAATAAATAAATAATATTTGAATTGCTTATAAAAATGTTATTGAGAAATTTTATTTATAAGTTATACTTGTTTTTTACTTTAGTATACCAAGTTGTTTTTTATTGCTTTCTATTAATTTCTTTATAATGAATATATATTTATTATCTTTGGTTTATTTTTCTGCTTATTGATTTATTATTTACAAATATTTTACTCCCTTACATCATTATTAGTTCTTATTATAAATAAATATTGGATATTTGATTTATAATAAAAAGAATAAAAAATAAAAATCTTTAATTTATGCTAGAAATAAAGTATACAATCAGATACGTAAAATTTTTTTAATTTATATTTTTCTATTAATGAAAGGATCACCCTGAAATAATATAAATTTAATAATAAACAATATAAATTAAAATCTAAAAAAAAAAAAAAAAAACTATAAATTATTTATATTGTGGCAATTGAAAAATTATTGATATGTGGCGCATTTATGATGTATTGTATTATGTAATATTATATAATATCAAATAATATTATATATATAGTGTACATTTATTATATATATTTATTATACATTTAATATTTACTAGGTAGTACATTTCATATTTATTTTATAGGACATTTTGTTGTGATGACATAATCTAAAAAAAAAAATACCTTTTTTTTACAATATTAAATTTTTTTTAATTATTTTTTATTATAAATTAATAATTAATGTAAAAATTAAAATTCATATGAATTTCTATATATAGAAATTAGTGTCTAGGGACAATCATAAATATTATGGATCGACCTATTTATATGAAAGAATCTTAGATGTAAAAATGGTGAAGATTATTCTAATGTTATTTATGTAAAAAGTTATGAATTAATATTGACATATTAATTGAATTTTTTATTTAATAAGAAAAATCAACATGATATTAAAGATGAAAAGATAATTATTTTGATAATGAAGATCCTAAATATGAATTTGGAAAAAAAATGAAAAGTAAAGAATTTTATAATAAATAAAAAAAATTAGGATATAAAGAATGATAATATATATATGATAAAATATTCAATTATAACAATAATAATAAAAAAAGTAATATTAATAGATTTATTATTAGATTGTAAAATAATTTTTAAATATAATGAAAAAATTCCCTTTGTTGCCCTGAAGATTTATGTATATTATGAATAAAACCAGGATAAAAATTGGCCGATTGTTTCTTTGCTATTATTATTACTATTTATTCATTTATTTTTTATTGAATAATAATTATTATGTTGATGATATATATATTTATTTAATAATAATAATAATAATAATAAAAGTAATAATGATATAGTATGGCTTTTTTTTTATTATTATTATTATTTTTATAACATAATAATTATAAACTTTTATAAATAAAAAGGTACTCCTATTTTCAGATAATATAAATAATTAAAATTAATATTTTAATTATTCATTATTGTGTAACAGACAATTTATTATATGGCTTGATTCTACGTATTATGTTTACATACATTGATATTATATAATTAAATACAAATTAATGCACTTTATTTTTTTATATTTTGTAATACATTTTATTACAAAATAATTATAAATAATATACATATATATTATATATGTTATATATTGTATATAAATATAAAATATATATATCATTTTCATTTTCAATATAAAAGATATATTATTTTGTATTTTTTTTTTATTTTATTTTATTTTATTTTATTTTATTTTATTTTATTTTATTTTATTTTATTTTATTTTATTTTATTTTATTTTATTTTATTTTATTTTATTTTATTTTATTTTATTTTATTTTATTTTATTTTATTTTATTTTATTTTATTTTATTTTATTTTATTTTATTTTATTTTATTTATAGTAATTTTTTTTGTTTTATTTATACAGAAAAGCTCTGTCATTACCATACTATATCTTAAAGTATAAAAGTGTGGAGTAAAATAAATATGGGTGTTTTATCATACATAAAATTCTTTAATAATTCTGGAATATTCTCTATTTTCTCTTTATTTATTTAAATTTAATAAAATAAAGGTTATGGTTTTTTGTTTTTTGTTTTTTCTACATTTTATTTTTTTATTAAAAAAAATAAAAAATAAAAAATAAAAAATATAGAATAAAATAAATAAAAAAAAAAACATAGAAAAAAAAATAAAAAACATAGAATAAAATAAAAAAAAAATAAAAAATAAATAAAAAAATGCTAATAAAATTTCCTATTGTATATTATAAAAATGTATTTCAAAGAATATTAAAAATTTTTTTTTCTTATATGTGTACAAAAAAAAAAAAAAAGAAAAAATAAAAAGAAAAAAAAACCATGGAAATATTGTAAAAAAATAACACAAATAAAAATTACCAAAAAATATGATATTTGAGTACTTGATTTTCTTGTTACAAAAAAAAAAAAAAAAAGATATAAAACAATTTGGTTTATAGTTTAAAACATATATTATATAAATGATTTATTAATGAGAAAATAATAATAATATTTAATTATCTTATAATAAAACTTTATTTATTATATTATTCATTAATAATGAATATTAAATTCGTCAGAGTAAAAAAAATGAAGTTTACAATTATTATTTTTTAATAATTTAATAATAAATATAAAAAATGTTTAAAAAAAAAAAGTAGTCGAATTTACTTAATATAATATATTTTTAAATAAATCATTAATATTAAATATTAAAAATAAAATTTTCGTAAAGATTATGTTTAATAAGTAAATATTATATTAATTGGAAATATTTATTGCTTTCAAACAACTATTCAGAAAACTATATTTTCACAAATTTAACTTTATATCTCTTTATATATATATATAAAATAAAAAAAAATTGTTATATTTTATGTTTTACGTTATTTGAGTTATTATTAGAATCTTATTTCATAAATACTTATAAAATATTTTTTGACATTGTCTAATTTTTTTTTTTTTTTGACATCTCAATTGAATAAATAGTTTTAACATATTATAAATAATAATTTAATATATAATACAATATAATTGAGTATAAATTTATTAATATTAAAGTAAAAAAAAAAAATTTAAATTTAATTTATATTATTTATGATAATTTAATTTGGAAAAATTATTATTTAATTTTTAATTTATTGATTTATATTATAATACTTTATTTAATACTTAATTTATTTTAAAGTAATGATAATTATTGAGAAATAGTGTATAATAAAATAATAATAACAAATTATTAATGCTAAATAATAATTAATGTATAAATATAAATATTGTTAACTTTAAAAATTTTTAAAATATATAATTTTTATTCAAAAACGATAGTTAATCAAACAAAAAAAGATAATATGAATTATGAAAAAAAAAAAAGAATTATTCGGATTATAATTAATTATTGATTTATTTAATATTTTAATATAATAAGATGATTAAATTAAAGATAAAGGATTAAATTATAGAATAATCGGTTTATTGATATTCGTATTATAAAGGTTAAATATATTCTCATTTTATATTTTTTTTTATATAAAAAAAAAAAAAAAAGAAACAAGAAAAGCATTTCCTTATTTTGATTATTATATATAATAATAAAAAAAAAAATAAATAAATAAAAAAATCCAACAAAACCGTCGTTGTTTATATTATATTATAAATTTCATAATATATATGTGAATGAATGTATGTATTATTTTATTGAAAATATACTATTAATTATATTATTATATTTAAGAAAAAGAAAAACATAAATGATAAATAAATTATTTAATAGTTTTTTAATTAGTTCATGTATTTATTAAAAGTTTATAGTTGGGAGAAAAGTATATATATTTAAACAATTTATAGAAATTATTAAAGACTACATTATAGAATTTAAATATGAATATTTATTTTCTGTATAAAAAATTTGGAATATTATGCTATTTTTTTTTTTTTTAATTAGCTTTATATTGTTAAATATTATTTTAATTTGACAATTTTTATAGTTATTAATCATTAAAAAATATATGTTTTTTGCCATTCTTATTTAAACATTTTTTTTTGCTTTAATAATTATTTTAATTATGTTTCCATATTTTATTTATTACGAATAAATATTTTTATTAAATTTTAAATTCAACTTTACTACTAAATAAATATTTTTCATATATAATGCTATTTAACAATTCTCCAAACATACAAATACAATAAATATTTTAAATTAATGATGTTAATAAATACTTTAAAATAATTATGTCTATGAATTATTATAAAAAAATTAATAGTAAATTTAAAGAATAATACATATATTATTTTAATTAAATTATACTTTATTTAATAAAGTAAACTTATTATATATTATTTTAATAATAATAATTAAATTATACTCTATTTAATAATGTAAATTAATTAAACAGAATAAACACGATGTTTTATTTTATTTTTTTATTTGATGAAAGAAAAAAAAAATATTTATAATTAAAAATTAGAAAAGTAAAAAATGACCGATATTAATTAATGATATATTATTTATGGAAAGGAAAAAAAAAATAAAAAAGAAAAAGAAAAAGAAAATTTACTATTATTATAATTGCCATTGTTATGAATTAATTTTTAATTATACATATATAATTAAAAATAAAATATAATATTAGTAAGAATATTTATAATCAATAAAATAACAATAAAACTAAAAATAAAAGAAATTTTTTATTATTTCAATTCATTTTTTTTTTTTTTTTTTTTTTTTTTGAAATTATAATCTTTTTAATCTTTTTATCTTACTTTTTATTAACTCTGTGGCTTTTTCTTTATTATTATTTTTATTATAAAAATTTTAATTTTGTTTTTTGACAGGTATATTTTAAAATTGAAAATCATTATAACTAATAATAATAATAATAATATTTATTTTAATTCTATATAAAATAATGGTATTCTTTTTAATCCATATAATAAATTAATGTTCTATATAATATAGTAATTGTGTAACTTTTATATATAGTGTAATAATTATTTTTTTTATAAAGAATTTTAAGTTTTATATGAAACATTTTTGTTTTTCTTTTTCATTTTTCTTTTTACAGAATTAAATATTACTATTCATATTATACATTAAATAATTAATGTTGTATTATTTATATAATTTATATAATTTATATAATTTATATAATTATTATATAAATTATTATATATTACATTAATTATTTTGATTGTGATTTTTTTACAAATATAAAAATTTTTATAATTTTTTTTACCTAACATATACATATGATAACTTATCTTAAAAAAATTAATGAATATAATACATTATGTGAATTTAAAAATTTTTAAATACATATAATTAATAATCAATTATTTGGTGTAGGCAGACTAATTAACGATTAAAGTTTTTTTTTGTTGATTAATAAAAGTTAAAAAAGTCTCATTTTCATTAAAATGATTATAATAATATAGAGTGGCATTATATATTTATATATATAAATTATTATTATAAATAATATACTTGTTAATATTTTTCATATATTATATATTTAAATATCATAAAAAAAAATTAAAATAATAAATAAAACAATTATAAATATAATATTATTTCATCTTGAAAGTTATTTAAAATTAAAATTTAAAAAAAAAATTTTTTTTAACATTAAATAAACTTAAAAAAGATAAAAACTTTTTTTTTTTTTTTTATTAAACAAAATAAAAAAATTAGTTGTTTTTTTTTTTTTTTTGCTAAGAGCTTTTTTATTTTTAAATAAGTTAAACAATATAATAAAATAAAATAACAAAAATTGCAATTTTTTTTTATTATTATTAAAAAAATATTATAATAAGAAAAATTATTATTTTTTTCTTTAATAAAATTATTTAAATGAATAAGTAATAATATTACTTTTTATCAATAATAAATAATTGTTTAAATTTATAAACTTTTCCTAAGAACAATCAGAAAACGACATTAAAAACTATCGTTTTAAAAACCATATTTCAATTTAACAATTATGATAATAATTTAAAGAAATAAATATTAAAATATAAAAAAACTATTGAAAAAATAAAATTCTTCGAAATAACCAAACAATAAAATAAATTAAATATAATATTAATAACAGTAAAATTTAGAGGAAATAAAATATTAATAAGAAAAATATTCAAATAAAATAAATAAGAAAAAAGGGTTCTTTTTCTTTTCTATTGAATCAACGAATATATATTACATATATATTTGTTTGTTTGTTTTTTCTGTTTTTTTTTTTTGAACAAATTAAATTCATTATATTCGTTTCAATTTCTTTTTTTTAAATTAATACGAAGCAAATGTCTGACAAAGAAGTTATTATAGAGCCCGTAGAGGAAGAAAAAATTGATTATCATTTACTCACTGTTGATGAGACCAAAAAATTATTACATACTGGTAAATATTTCATAAAGATAATAAATATTTATTTCATATATGATGGACATTATATTTAATATATAACAAGAAAATTCATTATTCTTCTTTTTTTTTTTTTTTATTATTATTATGATTATGTGTTGGAGTATTTATTATTTTTTAATAAAAAAAAATAAAACATATAATTTTTTTTTTTTATCATAAGAATTAATTCAGTTTAAATTTAAATATTGAGAATAATTTTATTTGCGAATAAAAAAAAAGAAAAGAAAAGAAATATTTTTTTAAATATTTTTATTTATACATTAATAAATTTTTATATATATTATATTTTTACACATAAATTTATATACATATTTATATGCATATTATATACATATTTATATTACATATTATATTACATATTAATATTTATTACATATTACATATTAATATTTATAATTAATTAATATATATTTTTTTAAATTAAAATATTTTTAATTTTTTTTTTTTTTGTGTAAACTTTTTTGTTTATATTTATTGATATAATAAATGAATTTTTAATATATATAAAATAGATGTTACCACTGGTCTTACTGAAGAAGAAGCTAATGAAAGACTTCAAAGAGTAGGTGCTAATGAATTATATGGTTCCTCTGGAACCTCAACATTGAAAGTTTTTTTAAGTAATTTATTTAATTCAATGAATATTGTTTTACTTATTGCTTTCATTGTTAGTGCCTGTGTCCAAGATTGGGTTGAAGCCATTGTATTAATTGTTGTTATTGTTACTAATACTGGTATTGGTTTCTTCCAAGAATTTAAGTCTGAAAAGACTATGGAAGCTTTAAAGAAAATGTCATCACCAACAGCTAGAGTTTTACGTAATCATGAAGTTAATATTATTCCATGTAGAGATGTTGTACCAGGTGATATTGTTTATTTAGAAGAAGGTGATGTTATTCCAGCTGATCTTCGTTTATGTGAAGCAGTTAATCTTGAAATTGATGAATCTTTATTAACTGGTGAATCTGTTCCAGCAACAAAACAAATTAATCAACTTGAAGCAGGTGAAAATGAAATTTCTGTTGGTGATAGAACTAATTGTGCTTTTAAAAATAGTTTAGCTACTAAAGGTAGAGGTATTGGTATTGTTATTGGTACAGGTTTAAAAACTGAAGTTGGTAAAATTGCTGTTATGTTAGAAAAGAGTGAAAATAAGAGTCAAAGTGGTAAGACTCCACTTCAAAAAACTATGGATAGAATGATGTTCTTATTATTAGGTGTTGCCGTTCTTTTAGCTATTGTTGTATTTGCTGTTAATAAATTTAAGATTACTTCTGAAGTTCTTTTATATGCTATTTCTTTAGCGGTTGCTATTTTACCAGAAGGTCTTCCAGCTGTTGTTACTGTAACTATGGCTGTTGGTGTTCGTCATATGGCAAAAGAAAAAGCTATTATTCGTCGTTTAGCAGCTTTAGAAGCTTTAGGTCAAGTAACTGATGTTTGTTCTGATAAAACGGGTACTTTAACTCAAAGTAAAATGGTCGTTAAAAGTTGTTATCTTGGAGAAGAAGATTATGAAGTTACAGGAGTTGGTATTATTCCAGAAGGTAAATTATTAAGAAAAGCACCAGATAGTAATAAAAAATATACCGATGAAGTTCCAGTTACTGAAATTAATGAAAGTCAACGTTTACATTATGCTAATATGGTTTGTGCTTTATGTAGTACTTCATCACTTTTCTATGAAAAGGAAGAAAGTGCTTGGAAAAGTATTGGTGATCCTACTGAAATTGCTTTACTTGTTTTTGCACAAAAATTTGGTTATACTAAAGAAAAAATTTCTGAAAAATTTGAATTTGTTATGGAACATCCATTTGATGCCGTAGTTAAACGTATGACAGTTATTTATAAAAATAAAGAAACTGGACAATATGTTATTTTATCTAAAGGAGCTATGGAAAGTCAACTTGGTATTTGTAATAATTATATTTCTAAAGATAATCAAATTTTACCAATTCATCCAGATATTGGTAAATTAAATAAGAAATTTATGATGAGATTTGCTTCAAGAGGTATGCGTGTTTTAGGTCTTTCTTATGCTGTAAGAGATTCATATAGTGAAGATACCACAAGAGAACAAGCTGAAAATGATTTAATTTATATTGGTGTAATTGGTATGTATGATCCACCAAGAGAAGAATCAGCTACATCCGTTAGAATGTGTCAAGAAGCAGGTATTATTGTTCGTATGGCTACAGGTGATCATCCAGCAACTGCTAAAGCTATTGCAGCTGAAATTGGTATTATATCTAAGGAAAATATGAATAAAAAGAATGTTGTTATGGTAGCATCTGATTTCGATAATATGAGACCAGAAGATCTTGATGCTATGACTTATTTACCATTAGTTATTGCTCGTTGTACTCCTCAAACTAAAGTTACACTTATTGAAGCACTTCATCGTCGTCATGAAAAATTTGTTGCTATGACAGGAGATGGTGTTAATGATGCACCAGCTATTAAAATGGCTGATATTGGTATTGCTATGGGTAAAGGAGGTAGTGATGTTACAAAACAAGCTTCATCGATTACATTAACCGATGATAATTTTGCAAGTATTGTTTCTGCTATTGCTTCTGGACGTAGAATTTTCACAAATATTGGTAAATTTACCCTTCATTTACTTTCTGGTAATGTTTCTGAAGTTGTTGTTTTAGTACTTGGTTTATTCTTTAAAGATCAAAATAATTCTGTATTCCCAATGTCACCAGCTCAAATTTTATATTTAAATATGGTTACTAGTTCACCTATTGCTTTAGCTCTTGGTGTTGAACGTGCTGCAAAAGATGTTATGCATCATCCACCAAGACCACTTTCATCTTCATTATTTTCTAAAGAATTAATATTAGATACCATGATTTATGGTTTACTTATGGGTATATTATCATTAATATCTTATATTATTACTATTATAGCAGAAAATAAATCAGATCTTTTAACCAATAATATAAGTTGTAATGATAGTGAAGGTATTGATGAAGATAAATGTCATGTTGGATTTATAGCTCGTGGTGTAGCCTTTTATACACTTTCATTATTAATTTTAATTCATGGTTTTAATTGTCGTCATAATCGTAAAAGTGGATTCTTTACAAAACAAAAAATGAATAGAGCTTTATTATTTGCCTTCCTTCTTGGTCTTGTACTTATTCTTCCAACAGCATATATTCCATATATTAATGATAAAGTATTTAAACAAACTTATATTTCATGGCAATGGGCTTTAATTGCTTTTTCAATTATATTCTTTATTGCCTTTTCTGAACTTTATAAAGCTATTAAACGTCGTGTCTGGGGTCTTGATTTAGCTTTAATTGAATTACAATATGAAGATGAAGATGATGTTGATAGTGATGAAGATTTAGATGATGATGATGGAAATGAAATTAAAGAAGTTAAAAATTAATAAATTAATTTAATTTAATTATTTAAAAAAAATACTATAATTAAATTAAATATATAATAATAATAATAAGAAGAAATTATTAAAAAAGTTAAAAAAAAAAAAAAAAAAAAAAAAAAAAAAAAAAAAAAAAGAAAAGAATCCAATATATATAGTTCAAAATAAAATATATATATATATATAATAATGTTTAAAACAATTTTTTTTAACTTTTTAACATATGAAAAAAAAGTAATTATGTATTTAATATATTATGTAAATAGTTTTAATCTTTTAAAATAGAATAATTAAAAAAAAAAAAAAAAGCTTAATTACTTTTATATTCCTATAATAATAATAATAATAATAAATCCATTCATAATATAATAACAATTTATATTTCCATTTCTTCCCTTTTTTTATAAATAATTAAAAGAAAAAATGAAAATGAAACAACAACAATAATAATAATAATAATCAACAATAACACAATAACCATTAAAATTTATTATTACCTAAAAGTAAAATAAATCCGAAACAAGCAAAGAAAAAAATTATAAAATATCCAATATACAAAAGAAAAACATTAAAAAAAAATTCAAATCAAAACAAAAATCCATATAAAAATCCATTATAAAACAATACATAAAAATACAAAACAAAACAAATCCAAAACAGCTTTTATGCATTAAATTTCCTTTTCAATAAAAATATTAAAAAAAATTATAAAAAATTATAAAAAAAAATAATAAATAAAAAAAATTATAAAAAAAAAAGAAGAAATAGAAAACTTCTAAAAATTTAGGAAATAAGAAAAGAGAAGAAAAGAAAATAATAAAAGGGTAATACTATTTAATTAATGGAAAAAAAAAAAGAAGAAAAGAAATAATAATTTAGTTAGAACATTAAAAATATGAAAATAATAATCATTTTTAATGGGAAAATTTTTTTATTAATTATTAAATCTTAATTTATTATTCGTATTTAGAAAAAAAAAAAATAGAAAAATATTACATATATATTAATGTTATAAACATTATTTAATTTTCATTATATATTACTATTTATTTATGTATTTATTTTCTAATTATTATATTATTTATTAAATAAAAATAAAAAAAAAAAAATAAAAAAAATATATATATGGATATTAAAGTCTTAAATAATATTTTTTTCTAATATCCAATCTATATTAAAATATGTTTTAATTTTTAATAATAAAAAAGAAAAGAAAATTATCTATATTTGCAATGTCTCTCCTAATTATTTATTATATATATATTTCTTTATTGGCTTATGAATTATAGTAAATTTCATCGAAATCTATACACTAATGGAGTTAATATATACCTCTATAGAATCTTTTGGAATTTATGAACTACTCTATCATTATATATTTATTTATATATATTTATATATATATATATATATATATATATTCTTACAACAGTATTTATATATAAGTATTATATATAAATATATATATGTATAATCATTATTATGAATTTAAATATGTAAAAGTATGCATAAAGCATATATTACATTAATATATTTTATATTTTACATATTTAAAAGTATATATTATTTGAAAAATTCATCCTTTTTACTGAATAAAAAAAAAAACCTTGGAGTTACATCAAATATTAATATTAAATATTTTCAATAAAAAATCTGTAATTGTATTTTCTATTTTCTATTTTTTTTTTTTAAATAAAAAAATGTGGCTGTTAAAATTTATGTATAAATATGGTAAATGATTTTTCTTTTTTTTTGTGTTCAATATTTTGATCAATATTTTTTTTTTATTTTAACTTTATTTACTGTATTATTTGTATATTTTATTATTTGTATATTTTATTATTTATTATTATTATTATTATGAATTATTATTATTATATAACAATATATTTAATATTATTTAATTATTTTATTTAACTATTTTATTTAATTATTTTTTTTTAATTATTATATTTAATTATTTTATTATATTTCTATGTTTTTATTATTATTTTGTATAATCATTTTTTTTTTAAATACTTTTAATTTACATGTTTTTTGTTTTTTCTATAAATTTAAACCCTTTTAAGTAAAATACTTTTATAGAAATTTGTTATGTTATGTACAGCCCCATTTTTAGAAAATAAATAGCAACAATAATAATTATAATAAATGAATGATTTCGGGATTCTTTTTTAAGGTTGAAGATCGGGTACAAAAAAAAAAAAAAAAAAAAAAAAAAACTATTAGAAAAAATACCAACGAAAAAAAATATTTTTTAGTGTGATACGATAAAACTTTTATTTTCTTTGTTATCAAATACTAATCTTTATTTGATCCAGGTAATTCCTTTTTAAAATATCTTCTATTATTAAGAAGTATTTTTAATACAACAATAATAATAAAATAATTATATGAATAAAATAAGAGAAAAAAAATATGGAATAATTTTTTTTCTTTTTCTTTCTACTAAAAACATATACTTATTTTATTATGTTTTATATATTATTTTTTATAGAGTATTAATTAAAAACTTTACATAAATACTTATTGAATATTTAAAAACAAAACAAAACAAAAAAGTTTCGTATTAAACAGTAATACTAATTACTTATTACTTAACATATTATCATTATTTATTTATTTATTTATTTATTTATTTGTTTATTTATTTATTTATTTATTTATTTGTTTATTTATTTATTTCTTTATTTATTTATTTATTTATTTATTTATTTATTTATTTATTTATTTATTTATTTGTTTGTTTGTTTGTTTATTTATTTATTTATTTATTTATTTATTTATTTATTTATTTATTTATTTATTTATTTATTTATTTATTTGTTTATTTATTTATTTATTTATTTATTTATTTATTTATTTGTTTATTTATTTATTTATTTATTTATTTATTTATTTATTTATTTATTTATTTATTTATTTGTTTGTTTGTTTATTTATTTATTTATTTATTTATTTATTTATTTATTTATTTATTTATTTATTTATTTATTTATTTATTTATTTATTTATTTATTTGTTTGTTTATTTATTTATTTATTTATTTATTTATTTATTTATTTATTTATTTATTTATTTATTTATTTATTTATTTATTTATTTATTTATTTATTTATTTATTTATTTATTTATTTATTTATTTATTTATTTATTTATTTATTTATTTGTTACATATTTATTTATTAATGATGGTTATGTTGTTGTTATTGTTTACTTGTACATAACATAATTAATATAAATTTAAAAGGTATTTAAATAAAAATATTTAATTATAATAAATTATATTAATAATTAATTGAATAATATAATAATAATATAATAATAATATATATAATAAATTTAAATAAAATTAAATAATTGAACAAATAAGCTTTAATCCTTCCGTATTACATAATTAAATTGTATGCATGTCAACTAATTTGGTTATTATGAAAATATAAAAAAAAAAGTTTATTTTTTTTTTTCGAAGTATTTATTATTTTATATTAAAACAAATAAAAAAATATTTAAATAATGTAAAGCAAAGTAAAATGGAAAAAAAAAAAAAGTGTTGTTTTTTTATTTGTTATTCGTTATTTTAATAGATATATTTGATAAATAATATTTTTAATTAGATAATTAAAATTCAAATAAAAAAAAAAAAACAATTAGACTATACATAATTTTATTTATTTATCATTACAGATTCCGGTTTTAATAATATCTTTCTTTCCTTTTCTTTTACTTCTTTTTCTAATTTAAACTTTTTTAATCAGAATATAAACAGTACAATTATTAATCATACATTTTACAGTGTGTCAGTAGACTATATAATTATATTAGAATTATATATTAGAAGACAATCATTAGAATTGTTTATATTAGAAGATAATCATATTAGAATTGTTTATATTAGAAGATAATTATCGTTAGAATTGTTTATATTAGAATTAATACTATTTTTTATATTATATAATAGTATATAAAAATGATAGAGTGATAAAGTGATATTATAAAAAAGGATATATAAAATCTTTTATGCATACAATTTAATATAATATAGTTTTATTTTAGTTTTATTGTTTCATATACTTAATAAACTTTTTATTTATATTTATATATTTGTTTATATTGAAGCATTCTATATTATAATTATTTTTCATTTTTGTTTTTTTTTAAAAAATATTGTT
>MCFG01000201.1:0-62500 GCA_002104895.1 Anaeromyces robustus | reverse complement strand
TAATAAAGAAATGTTAATATTAACACAATTGATTATAAAATTGATTATAAAAAACAATGAAAAGAATAATAATTAATAATAATATTTCCATTGTTTTTTATTTCAAATATACAATTCAAATGTATTAAAAATGTATTAAAATGTATTAGAAATATGTACAAAAAAAAAAAATAAGATAAAAAAATCAAAAATAGTTTTTATTTAGCTTTTTTTCTCTTTTTCCTAAACAAAAATAAATAATTACTTTAAATAATAATATAATTAATAAAAATATATATTATATAATATTATTTATTATAAAATATTTTAAATATATATTATTATTATAATTATTATTATTATTATTATTTATTATTATTATTTATTATTATTATTTATTATTATTATTATTATTATTACATACATACTAGTAATAAAGGTTATATTCAAAACAACTTTTAATAATTTAATATTTTGAAAAAACAAAATAAATAATAAATAATAAATAAATATATAATAAAATTATAATTAATAATAAATATTTTTGTATACATAATAATAATTATATTATATATTAATAACATTATTAAATATAATATTTTTTTATGATACATAATAAAAAAAAATATTATATATAAATAAAAAGTAAAAAATTCTTTTATAAAATATAATATATATATATTATTAATAAAGAAATAAATAAAAATATAATAAAGATATATACCAATGACAGAACTCATTGTAAAAACTAAATATGGAAGGGTTGAAGGTTTTGTTAAGGATGGATTAAGTCGATGGTATGGTATACCTTATGCTAAACCTCCTATTAATGATTTAAGATTTCGTAGAGCTGTAGAATGTGAGCCATGGCAAGATATAAAAAAATGTACAGAATTTCAAAATCGTTGTCCACAATTTAAATTTCCATGTGCTTTTAGTGAAAAGGATCAAGAAGATTGTCTCTACCTTAATATTTGGAGAAAAAATAATGATGAAAAAAATTTACCTGTTTTTGTTTATATTCATGGAGGTTATTTACATAATGGTGGTGGTTCTATTCCATTATTTCATGGAGATGAATATGCTAATGAAGATATTTTATTTGTTAATTTTAATTATCGTTTAGGTCCATTAGGTTGTTATAATTTTTCAATTTATAATAAGGAAGAATTTGATTCAAATTGTTGTTTATCTGATCAAGTAATGGCTTTAAAATGGATAAATGAAAATATTGAAGCATTTGGTGGAAATCCTAATAATATAACTATTGATGGTGAAAGTGCAGGAGGAGCAAGTGTTTTAGCATTAATGACTTGCCCAACAGCTAAAGGACTTTTTCAAAAAGCAATAAGTCAAAGTGGTTATCCAGATGGTGTCCATTATCCTCGATCAAATAAATTATTAATGGATATGTTTTTAGAATATTTAAATTTAAAACCAGAAGAAGTTACCAAAATTAAAAGTTTAGATTGTAAAACTTTAAGATCTGCTTCTCAATATGTTAATAATCATCTTTCAAGATACCCAGGTATATTTTGGCCAAGTTTTGTTTATGATGATTTACTTCCAGAAGATTGTTATACCACTCTAAAAAATGGTTCAGCAGAAGGTGTTAAATTAATTATAGGTATGAATCGTAATGAATCAACTTATTTCAATGTATTTCATGAATGTCCAAGAAATAAAAATGAAATTAAAAAAATGTTTGAAAATAATAATATATTAGATAAATATCCCGAATTTGAAAATTTTTATTTTAATAATCCTCAAGAATCTTCAAAATTAGACTATTTTTCTGCTTTAAATTTTAGTACTGATCGTTTATTTACTATGGGTTGTACAGAATTTGCTGAAGTTCAAAGTCAAAATAAAAATAATGAAGTATGGGTATATAGATTTGATTATATACCTCCATTATTAAAAATTGTTGGATTAAATGCTACACATGGTATAGATTTATATACTACTTTTAAAAAAATGGATCTTATAGGATATTTAGCATGGACAATATGTAAACCAAGTTCTAAACGTCTTTTAGAAAATTATATGTTTGGTTCATGGGTTCAATTTGCTAAAACAGGTAATCCTAATGGTGAACATCTTAATAATATTATTTGGGAAAAATATGATGCTGAACATCATAATACTTTCATAGTTGATAAAGAATTGAAATTAATTGAAAATCCATCAAAAGAAAAAATAAATTTATGGAAATCTATTAAACGGGAATTTTATAAATAAATAAATAAATAAATAAAAAAAAAAAAAAAAAAAAAAAAAAAAAAAAAAAAAAAAAGAAAGAAATAACAATAATGATATTAATAATAAATAATAAATAATAAACAATATTTATATAACAATAAAAAAAAAACAAAAATGCAAAGTAATATAGCAAAGATTAAAAAAGAATAAAATTAAAAAAATAATAATAGTAAAAAATAAAACAAAACAAAATACAAAAATTCGTAGTAATAATAATAATATTGCAAGAAATATAATATATATATATATAAACAAATACAATAAAAATAGAAAAAAAATAATAATAATAAAATGTATAAAAATAAATAAATAAATAATAATAAATAAAAAAGAAATAAAAAATATTATAGTTAAATAGGTAAAAAAAAATTTTTTTTATAATAGTTTTTTCTTTTTTTTTTAACTCTATTACAAAAATAAAGATTATAGTAGTAATATATATGAAATTACTATTTAAATGCTTCTTTAATAATTATCAAAAAAAAAATAAAATAAAATAAAATAAAGTAAAATAAAATAAAATAAATAAATAAATAAGTAAATAAAAAATAAATAATAATATAATAATATATATAATTATATAACAATAACTTATTAACTATATGATAACAAATAATTTACACATATTCACATATTATCGCTTATTTTGTTTTATTATTGAATTTTATATTTCATTTTTTATTCTTTTATATCTATTTTTTCTTTGTTTTATTATTGAATTGTATATATCCCATTTTGAATTATGTGTCCCTTTTTTATAAAATATTTAATACCTGCTTTTTTTTTTTTTTTTTTTTTTTTTTTTTTTTCGATTACCATTACTATCATTAAACTTTTTTTCTTTATCAATTGATATTATTTTATTACTTTTTTTTTTCTTGTCATATTAATTAATTAAGAATAGATATAATATTTAAGTTATTTATATTTTTAATGCTAATAACTGAATAATTAAAATATTTATGCTTTATTATTAACAAAAACTACTTGTAATAGAAAGACATTTTAAATATTAAAAAATTTAAGATAAAAAAAAAAAAACAAAATTAAAAATTCTTTTTAAATTAATATCAATTAAAAAAAAAAAAATTTTTTAATTAATAAGAAAATTCGATTCAATATTATATTAATTAAAATCTTTTTTTTGTTTTTTTTTTTTTTTTTTATTTTTTTTATTTTTTTTTTATTTTTTTTTTTGTTCTAGATTTTTAATAAAAAAGTGAAATAAAATTTTGGAATACAAAAATAAATTTTGATGAAACATTTAATAAATATAAAAATTAATGTGAAAAAAATAATTTAAAAAAAAAAAACTAATTTTTTTTAATATTATATAAATTAGGTTTTATGAATTAAAATTTATAAAAAAAAAAAGTTTTGTTAATATAAAAAATATATACATATATAAGCATTAAATATCAACTACAAATATTTAGGATTTTATTTTATTGTTATTATTATCATATCATTATTGTTATATTATAGCATTAAAAATTTTTATTATTATTTAGTATTATTTATTATTTATTATTTATGATTTATTATTATTTATTATTATTTATTATCAATATTAATTATTGTGTTTTTTTTATCATTTATTAATTTTATAAAATAGTATTAATTTGTACAATACATAAAAGATGTGTACAAATTAACATTGTTAATATCATTGACCAATAAAAATCAAAGATTTAATTAATTAAAATGATAATTAAAATAATAAATAAAAAAGATTTAATTAAATAATTATTAAAAATTAAAAATTGTAAAACTAAAATGCATTTATTGAATGTTTAAAAATAATATAGGTTATTATTTTTGTTTCTTGTCTTTTCAAAAATAATTAAGTCAACAATAAAGAACTTTACGGTAAGTAAATTATTATTATATTATTTATAGTATATATTTAATTGATTATTTTAATATAGCATTTCTAATTTTGTTTATAGATTTATATCAAGTCAATGATAATTTAATTAAATTTAATATTTATATCTATGTAATTTATTTACTCATTTGTTTTATATTATATTTTTTTTTTTACTTTTTATATTATATAATAATATATATTTATAAAATAATCAACCGATTAAAAAAAAAAATATATATATATATATATATATATACAATAAATATAATACAATTGGCAATTTTTATAATTTTTCTTTTTGTAACAATTATATTCATAAATAATAAATTAATTTAAAAATAAAAAAAAAAAAATAATAAATTAAAAAAAGTTAAAAATGGATATTGAAATTCAAACTAAATATGGTAAAGTAAAAGGTTTTAAAAAGGACGGTGTATGTAAATGGTTTGGTATTCCATATGCTAAACCACCGGTTAAAGAATTAAGATTTCGTAGAGCTGTTGAATGTGAACCATGGGAAGGAGTAAAAGATTGTACAAAACTTAAAGGTCGTTGTATTCAATTTAAATTACCAAATACTCCAGTAAAAACCGATTCTGAAGATTGTTTACACTTAAATATATGGAGACAAGATAATGATGAAAAGAAATTACCTGTTTATTTCTGGATTCATGGAGGTTATTTACATAATGGTAGTGGTGATGATGAAATGCATCATGGAGAAAGTTTTGCTAAAGAAGGAGTTTTATATATAACTATTAATTATCGTTTAGGTCCATTAGGTTGTTATGATTTTTCCGTATTTAATAAAGAATTATTTGATTCTAATTGTTTCTTGACGGATCAAATTATGGCATTAAAATGGGTAAGAGATAATATTGAAGCTTTTGGTGGAGATCCAAATAATGTTACTATTGCTGGTGAAAGTGCAGGTTCTTCAAGTGTTTGTGCTTTATTAGTTTCACCACCAGCTAAAGGATTATTCCATAAAGCTATTTGTCAAAGTGGACCACCAGATGCTTGTAGTAATATTGAAAGAGAAAATAATCTTTTTACTAGTTTCCTTAAAAAATTCTTAAAATATTTAAAAATTGATGAAAAGGATGTAGAAAAATTACGTGATCTTGATATAGAAGAAATTAGAAAAGCAGCTGTTTATCTTGCAGATAATCATGAAGATTATGGTGATGAAAATAGTTCAATGCCAGGAATTGCTTTTGATGATTTATATCCATCAGATTTATTTGATAGAATTAAAAATGGTAGTATTACTGATGTAAAATTAATTATTGGTACAACTCATGATGAAGGTACTTATCTTTATTCTATGGAAGAATGTCCAATGAATTGGAGAGAAATTAAAGATTTCTGTTTAGAACATGGTCTTCTTTCCAAATTTATAGATTTTAAACAACTTTATTGTAAATTACCATCTGAATCCGATCAATGTTGTGCATTTATAACAGATTATAATTTCTTAATTAATTCATGTTTCTTTGCTGATTATTTCTCAAAGTATAATGATACCTGGATGTATCGATTTGATTATCCTCCACCACTTTTTGCTAGTATTGATATGAATGCCACTCATGGATGTGATATTTATATAGCAACTAATACATTAAAAGGACGTGGAGCTTCTATTTGGAGTGATATGGATCCAAAAGTTTTAAAATATTTAGTAGATAGTATGCATGGATCCTTTATTAGTTTTGCAAAAACTGGTGATCCAAATGGACCACATTTAGATATTAATTGGGAAAAATATGATACAGAAACTCGTAAAACGATTATATTTGATGAAAAGAATAAATTATTAGTTAATCCAAATTATGAAAAACTTGCTATTTGGGAAGAACCAGTATAAAGATTCAATTGTTTTAATTTTAATAAAATAAAAATAAAAATAAAAATAAGAAAAATAAAATCAAAATTAAAAATTAAAAAAAAAAAAAATAAAATAAAATAATAACGTTAATAGATTAACAATTATATTATTAAAAAAAAAAAAAACTATCAATAAAATAATAATAATAATTGTAATTAATAATTTTGAGAAGGTCTCAAAACTTTTAAAAAAAAAGTTTTTTTTTTTAACCAAATAAACTATTATAATTTCTTTATTCTATATTTATATATAAATAATAATAATTATTATTATTATTAGAAATAAAAAAATAAAATGAAATAAAAAAGATAATAATAATAATAATAAAATAAATAAATAATAAAAAATAAATAATAAATAAAATATGAAAATAAAAAAAAAAATATTAAATAAAAATCTATTTAAATTTTATATTAAAATAATATTTATATCTATTGTGTATATTATGTAGATATGTTATATACTTAAAATAATTACTTGTTATAAAACATATATTTAAAAAGAAATAGAAAATATATATATAATTTGTTTAATAAAATATAATATATTATCATTATTATTATTATTATTAAATAAAAATAGAGCTTTTTTCCTTTATTCTTAATAGAATTAAATCTATGTTTTATATATATATATTTAAAATTTGATATACTAAAAATCTAATAAATATTATAATTAACTATTTAATATTTATTAAAATATTATTAAATATTATTATTAATTAAAATTTTTAGTTTTTCATATATTTTTTTTTAATTTTTTATCACTTATTTATAAATGTATTATTAAAAATAATAATAATAATAGTATATATATATATATATGAAAAGAAAACATATACATTAAACATAAATCGTATAACAATAAAATAAAATAAAATAAAATAAAATATTTATATAGTATATTAAACATAAATACAACCAAAAAAATTTAAAAATAAAATAAAATAAAATAAAATAATGGAATCAAACTTCTCACCCGAAAATGAATTGGAACAATTAAAAATTATTTCTGAAAATCAAGAGAAATTATTAAAAAAATTAGAAGGTTTATAAATATATATAAAAACAATATATATATATATATATATAACAAATTAAAAATAATTATAAGATTTATCAATTTCTTTTATATATATATGTACTAACTAATATCTATAAATATATATATATAATATAATTTCTATTTTATTTATATTATTTCATTTTTATAATTATTATTTTATAAAATAATAATAATTAGAATTAGAAAAAAATGATAATGAAGAAGAAAAAAATTTAAAGTATATTCAAAAGAATATAAATAATTTATTTGAATTAATAAGTCATTCTATAAATAATAAAAATAATGGACATATTAATATCAATACTTCTCCTGCTCTAAACCTAATAAATAATAATGATAATGATAATATAACAACAAATATACCAATAGATACCCAAAACACTGAAAATATAAATAATAATACTAATTCTACAAATATAATAAATAATATACCAAATAATAATAATACTATCAATGAAATATTGGAAACAAGAGGTAATAAAATTAAAAAAAAATATATATATATATATATATCAAAAATGTAAATTTAACATATATTTATTTGAATTTCTAAATTAAAAAAAAAAATAAAAAATAAAATAAATGTTAATATATAGATTCAAAAATATTATTTACGGTAAATGAATTTAAAAAATTTATAGGAAGTATTATTGATTCACCGTCCGCTTCCTATCGTCAAAGTATGAACTTTTAATTTATATATATATATATATACAAAAAACTTATATAGTTTATATTATGGATAAAACATCCAATACATATATTAAAATAAAATTATACGTCGAAGCAATGGAAAATTAATTTCTTTTTTTTTTTTTATTTCTATTTTATTTTTATTTTTATTTTTTATTTTTATAAAAAATAAAATAATATTAATAAAATATATAAAGATATTATAGAAAAACAAGTCAAACAAGGATATATGTTTTCAATAGAACAAATAGGTAATTTATATATTTATATATATTTATATTTCCATTTTTTAAATATTTACTTAACTGAATATGATAGATAATACTATATATATAATAAAAAAAATTTTTTTTTCTAAAATAATATGTATTTACATATATATTAATATTTTTTTTTCTTATAATATGTTTTTTTATTAATATTAAATAAAAAAAAAAAAAGGTGAACTTTTAAATCTATTACCCTATATGTCTGAAAAAAAATGTATATTAAAACTACTTAAAAATTCAATTCATGATTATTATCATAAACAAGAATTATTAAATTATTTAACAGAAGAAACTGAAGAAGAAAAACAAGCCTTATTTGATATATTATTTAAATAATAAAAAAAATTTAAATAATAATAATGAAATAAATTTTAATATAACAATAATTATAAACAATAATAATTATAATTTATTATCTCTAAACTCGAAAATAATAAAAATTTAATAAATAAAGAGAAATTTTAATAAATAAAGAGAAAAAAATAAATATATAAATATTTAATAAATACTATTGTTTTTAATCTTTATTACTATACATTTTACTATTTTAACAAATATTAAAAATTAAAAAAAAAAAAAAAAAAAAAAACTAAATAAATAAATAAATAAATGCATTATTCAGTATAGAAGATAAAATAATACTATTAATATTTTCAAATTGAATATAAAAGAAAAAAATTAAAAATAAAATAATACTTAGATTATAAAATATATATTTAATATTTATATTATATTTTATTTTTAATTTTTTTTTTCTATAGTTTAAATTATTATTTATTATTATTATTATTAATTTAATCTAATAAATCTATCTTTATTTTACTCTTTTAAATATAATAGAGAAAAAATTTTAGTTTTTTTTTTTATCATTATTACTATTATTAATATTTTATTAAACAAAAAATTAAATAAATAAATAAATAATCTATTCTTTTTTCTTTTATTTTTTTTTTTTAAATATTAAACTGATAATTATAATTATAACTAATAATTAAAAAAATTTTTTTTTCATTATTGATAGTAATATAAAGTTATATTATTAATAGAGAAAAATTATATATAAATAAATGAATATATATATATAGATATATATATATATATATATATATTTTTTCTTTAATAAAATTATTTTCAAACTTTATTTGATTTAATTTAATTATTATTTCTATTTAGTAATTTGGAAACATGGAGATTCTTCAATAACATTAATCCATTTATTTAATTTTGATGGAGAATCAGTGTAGAAATAAGCATTAGATTTCGTTACAACTCTATTAATCCATTCATAATGAGGAATTTTTTCTTGTTGATGTAATGTACTATTAGAATTACTTGTATCATTATTATTATCATCTTTTTCTTCTCCTATTGGTTTACCATTAACTTCAATGGATATATTCTTGATCATATCTTCAATAGTATTACTAAGACTTGTATCTACATTATTAATTGAATTATTAACTTCATTATTTTCATTATTTTTCTTTTCTTCAACATCTTCTTTAATAATAACAGATTGAGAATCTTCTATTTCTTCTTCTTTTTCTTCTATTATATCATCATTTATATCCTTTTTACCAGAATATAATGTATTATTACTATTAATATTACTATGACTACCACTAATATCATTATTAGTATTAATATTAGTTTCAGATGGTTTTACAACATTTTTCTTTTTAAGTAATAATTCTTCTTTTGGTTTTATTCTTTCATATTTCTTAACTGAAATATCTTCAACTTCATCTTTTTCATTATAATCACCTTCTTTTTGATATACACCAACAATATCAGCTAAATCTTTACCTTCTTCAAATTCAATACAGAAACAATTTGGCATACTATTATATTCTGGATTTGGTAAACCTATAGATTTCAATGTATGAATATCAATCTTTCCAATAGGTTCCTTTTTCTATAATTTATATAATAATAATAATATATATATAATGTTTATATTTAATTATCAAGTATTGTTATAATAATTATTTTTTTTTTAAAAAAAAAATTAAATTTTTAATAAATATATAATTTTCTTCATTCTTTTTTTTTTTTTTTTAACCATACCTCTTTATATTCAAAGTCATAGAAGGTTAAGAAGTTTTCTTTAAATATAACCCAATAACGTTTCCAAATCTAATTTTTTAATTAGATAAATAAAATAAAAAAAAGTAAAAAAAATTAATATTTTATATTACAATAAAATGAGAAAATAAAGAAAAAACAATATCAATAATAAAAATAAAAAGAAATAATAATAATAATAATAATAACAACAATAACAATAACAATAACAATAACAACAACAACAATAATAATAATAATAATAATAATAATTAATAATAATAATAATAATAATAATAATAATAATAATATTTACTGGAACAGTGGTAGTTGAAAGTTGAACACTAAGATAGTCACAGTAAATATTTTCATTAATATACTATAAAAAAAATATAATAAAAATAATTTATATTATTAGTAAATGAATAAATAAATAAATAAATAAATAAATAAATAAATAAAAATAATAATTTAATATATATTATAAATTATGTTGAATATATATGTATATATATATATTTTATCTTTTTTTTTTTATATTATAAATAAAAACTTACAGAAATAGTTTGTTTAACTTTTTCATCCCAATAAATACCAGTTTGAAGAATGATGGATTGTTGATGTTTTTTATTATAATTATTATTATTATTATTATTTGTAGGAACAATAACAGGATTTAATGTATAAGTTGTAGTAGTTTTATCTAATTGTTGAGCATTAAAATGAAGTTCATAATCTCCAATGAAAATTTCTTGACCTACTGCATCTATATTATCTATAGGATTTTTAGGAGTAGAATTTTTATTATTTGATTTTTTAAAAGTATTTGAAATGATAGAAATGGATTTAGTAAGAGTAGAATTTTTTGGACCAGTAATACTATTAGCAAAAAGGTATAAATCATTATTATTTAAATGGTGATTTTTAAATACGCCAGTATAACTTGGTTTTATTGATTTATTTTCATTTTTTATATTTAAAGTATGTTTTACATTATTAATAAAAGATTTATTAATCTTTTTATGGTATAAACCATAAACATTAACAGTAATAGTAAATTCCATGGATGGAACATCACTATAATAATAAAGATGAAATAAATTATAAAATATATATATATATATATATATATGTGTGTGTGTATTAAGAAAGTAAATATGTTAATAATAATAATAATAATAATATAATAATTTATTATTTATATTATAATTATAATTATTATTTTCATATAAAAAAATATATATATATTATTATATATAATATATATAATAATTAAATAAAAATAAAAACTTACAAAACAAAGGCTTCATTAAATTGAGCTGTAACACTACCATCATTATTTTTAATACATGGAGCTACACCAGTAAATACTTTTTTATTATTGATTTCAAGAGAGCAACAGATTGAACTTACTATAATATACATATATATATATAGTAATTATAATATAAATCATTATAAATTATTTGTTCGTATTAATTAAAAACAGTAATAAAGAAAAATATAATTTAAAATAAGAAAAAGTTTTTTTAATAATTATTTAATATATATTACTTTTATATATATATATATATATATATTATAAATATTTTAGAAACAATTGTTATTTTTATATTTACCATTATTAAAACGTTCACCCTTAAAACTCATAAATTGAATATAGAATCTTGGTACAATATTTTCTTTTAAACCTTTAATAGATGAAAGATTAATACTTGGAGAAGTATTAACACCATTTCTTCTATTATTCCAATGTTTTTTTTTTTTTTGTTTTTGTTTTTGTTTTTGTTTTTGTTTTTGTTTTTGTTTTTGTTTTTGTTTTGTTTTGTTTTGTTTTGTTTTGTTTTATTTTTTAGTTATTATTATTATTATTATTATTATTATTATTATTTAAAAATTTTTATAATAAATTAATATACAAAGAAGAATATTATTATTGGTAATTTTTTTTTATAAATAATATAAAAAATTTTTTTTCTTATTTAACTGTGTATTATTTTTACTTATTTTTTCTATTTTTTATATTTCTATTTTTTCTATTTTTTCTATTTTTCTATTTTTTTTTTTTATATTTTTAATTTTTTTTTTTTTAATACTTACTTTACTTGATTTCTTAAATTAATAGTACCACCTTTAAACATCATTTGATCAATATTTGTTATTTCATTTGTCGATGGATTAGAATGTTGATTAGCAATAGCTTCAGATCTTGGAGTAGGAATATTATTACGTTCTAAATGGAAATGTTTAGGATGATGATCAAAAGCATCATTTAATTTAAAAGGACTACCATCATAATTAAAAACTTTCGTATAAGAAATTGTTTCTGAATCTTCAGGATTTTTATCTTCAGCTACATCATTTTGAAGTGTATTATCTTTACTATGAATCCAATTCCAAAAACCCCAAGAAAAATCATTTTGACAAGTAATAGATGGAGGTATATGAAGAATTCTTGGGTAAGTTTCAAATTTTTCATTATAATTTTGTAAAATATTATCACGATAAAAACTCATCGTCATAAATTCTGAATTAGCATAACTAGAAAGGGAAGTATTTGATAAATATGGATTAGTAGATGCTACCGTTTCACATGATGATTTATTAAAATAATTTGGTGAACCATTTTTAAGATTATTTTTTTTTGGTTCTAATGGTAATGGTGGTCTTAAACAATAATCATTCATTTTTAACTCCTTTTATTATTTTTTTTTTTACCTATTCTATGAAACTAAAAAAATTTTTTTTGTTTTATATTAATTTATTAATCAATTATGATTTTTTATTCGATTTTAATATTACTTTATCTAATATAATTAATGATGATATTATTAATATTATAATATTAAATAATTTTATTTTTGTTTTTTTATTTCTATTAAGTTTATATAAGATAAATATGTATAGATATAATTTGTTTGCTTATACTTTGTTTGTTTCTTGATTTTTTAAATTTTTGAAATAATGTAAAAAAAAATATTAAAAAAGAAATAAAAATAAAAATATCTTCAATAATAATAAAAGATAGTTTTATTATTTTTTTTTTTTACTTTTTTTTCTTATTTTTTATATTAATTAATATTTATTATTTTTTATATTATAAATAATACAACGATATTGGTTGTATTTAAAATTTTACCATAGAATTTTTAAAAAAAAAAAAAAAAAAAAAAAAAAAAAGAAAAGAAAAAGAAAAAAGAGAAAATAAAAAAGAAAAACTTTTAATTAATTTTATTTTTATAAATATAGTAATCTATTTAAATTCTGTATGTCATGATACTATTAAAAAATTATTATATATAAAAAGAATTCTATAATAAATTAATTACTAATATTGTTATATATATATAAAAAAAAAAGGTACTTAATAACTATAATCAAATAGAATGATAATAATAGTTAATATTATTTATTTTTATTCTTATTCTTTTTTTTTTATTACTAATAACTGTTATTTATTAATAAAAATATCATATTTTTTTTTATTATTATTATTATTCTTATAATTAATTTTATTACTATTATTATGATATAAAAAATTGATTCCAACTGATGCAACAATTATTAAATTGTAGTAAAATGAATGGATAATTTAACTTTTAAATTAAGTAAATTAAAAAATATAAAAATCTTGGGTAAAATTTTGAAAATTTAATGAAAAAATTAAAATATATATAAAAACTATAATATAAACTATAATATTAAAAATTGTAGTAGTAGTAAAAAAAAAATATTATTATTGAACTATTTTTAATAATAAATATAATTTATTTTTTTTTTTTATAACTTTAAATCTTCAAAGATAAGATTAAGATTTATATATCTATATATATAATATATATAATTTTTATAAAAATTTTTTTTTCATTAAAATTAAATTCATATGAAAAAAAAAGGTATTAATTTATATATATATATACACAATTTAAATACCTAAATAAATATAAAATTAAATATTTAAATAACTGAATATTATATATAAATTATAATATTATATATAAATTATATGTAACACTTCTTTTTAGAATTAAATACAATCACCTATTTACTTTATTCTTTGAATTATAGATACTTAATAATAGCAAAACTATAAATCAAATCATTTATTTCTAAAAAAAAAAATAATAAAAATAATAATAATAATAATAATAATAATAAAAATAAATAAAAAGAATAAATAAATAATATTAATAAGTAATAAATGATTAATTAATATTATTAATATGGAGATGATTTTTTATATTTCAATTATTGGTTTGAATTTAATGAATTTATAAAACTATAAATTTTATCTTCTTTTGGGATAAAAAAAATGGTATAAAAAAAGTTTAAATAGTTTAAAAATAGATTAAATTATAATGAATGATACCTTTTTTTTATTATTATTATTTTTATTATTATTATTATTATTATTTCTTTTTTTATTTTTCTTTTTTTATTTTTCTTTTTTTTCTATCTCTTTTTCATTATATTTTCCCTTAACAATATTTATAAATATTATATATATATATATAATATTTATATATATTTCATAAAAAATTTATTATATTTTTTTTTTCCTTCATTATTCTGTAATCCATATTTCATATTTTACTATCTTTTTTAAAAAAAATTAATTTTTTTTTAATTTATCTTATTTTACTATTTTTAATACTAAAAAATTAATTCTTTACATTTTTATTTTATGTTATTACTTAGTTTTTTTATTGTTGAATTTTATTTTTATTTTAATGCTAAAAAAAAGTAATAATTATTTTTACATTCATTCTACAATTTTTTTTTCTCTTTTCTTTTATATTATATATCTTTTCTTCCTTATTTTTATTTATATAAATAAATATATATAAATCTTTTTTTTTTTTTTTTTTTTTTTACTTATTATTATAATATACATAAATCATTTACAATTATTAATTAATTAATTAAAATTTAATTGTTTTGTATATATATATTATATTATATTATTGTTTCAATTATTATTATTATTATTATTACCCTTTTATAAAAAGATAATAGTAATAAGTATAATTGTATAATATTTTTATAATATTTTTTATAATATTATTTTTTTCATTATATTATATTATAAAAAAATTATTTTTTGCATTTTTTTAGTACTGTTTTTTTTTTTTTTTCTTTTTTCTTTTTTTCATTATATAATTATATATAAATTAATTAATTATATAAAAATAACATAATTTTTTTATATATATATATTTTTTATTTTTTTTATTTTTTTATTTTTTTATATTTATTATTTTTTTTTTTTAATTATTTTAATCATGATTATTAATTTATTAATTTATATTTATTTTACTTTTATTTTATTTTATTTTTTCTTTCCTTTATATATTTATTATTTTTTTTTTAATGTTATAACAAGTAAAAAAATAATAAATATATATATATATAAAAATATAAATAAATAAAAAAAAATTTGAAATCTGAAATAAATTAATTTACTAATTAAAAAAAAAAAAGTTATGAATAAATAAGGATAATAGGATATATATAATATAAAAACTTGTTACTATTGAATATTGAAATTATATTTCAATTTTCTTATTTTTTTTTTTATTATTATTATTGATATATTATTTTGATTAATATATGGTATTTTTGTTATTATTATTATTATTAATTAATTAATCAATTAATTAATTATCTTTAATTATCTGTTATTTTTTTTGTTTGTTTGTTTGTTTGTTTTTTTTCTTTTTTTTTTTTTTTTTTTGGTTTTTGGTTTTTTATTCTTTGTTTTTTTAATTGATTTTATTGTTTATTATCATATTTCTTTGTTTTTTTTTTTTTTTGTTTTTTTTTTTTTTTTAATGAATTTTATTTATTATTATTATTTTTTTTTTTAATGTCTTAAAAATATTAAAAATATACATAATTCAATTATACAAATATACGGTATTGAAAATGATGAAAATAAATAAGAATCATTTGATATATCAGCAAAAATATTCACAGATTCATTTACATTATATTTTGGTTGATCAGTACTATTTAAAGTTTGCCACCCTATAGTATTTAACATATCCAAAATTTTTGGACCCATAAAACTACTATTAGTGGAATTATCTAATTCATTAGTACTTGGTTGGGTATCTGTAATAAGTTTTCCAGAAGGTATTTTCCAATCTAATAATATATTATCACCAACTTCAGTTGTATTTTCAATTTCATTTACATGATGTGCAGTATGACTAATACTAACACCCAATTGAAATTCATTGACAAATACTTGTAATGGTATATTATAATGATTTCCTTTAAAATATAAACCTTCTTGAATAACTATATTTAAAGCTCTATAAGCACCATTAAGAATAGTATTATTCATTTCAACTTCTTTATTCATAAGTGTTGTAAAATTAATTACGTTTGCTTTTTCGTATTCACCCATTTTTTGTTGTAAACTTGGAAGTTTATTAACCATTGGTTGCATTTCTTCTGCTAATGACTTTTCAGAAATATAATCATTTCTTATAAATGTATCATAAATTGTTGGTTCAGTCATTATAAATAAATATGATTGATTATCCGTATAATATGTATAATCTTTTGGATTTACACTATTTGTCTTTAAATATTCTTGATAACTAATTGCTTCAGATTTTATGCCTAACCCTATATAATTATAAAAGGATAAAGTATTAATATGAATATTATAAAAAAATTAAAACATATATATTATACTATATATATAAATAATATATTATAATATAATACTTTACCATGAATAATTTCATGATATAAAATCAACTTTAAATCATATCCATCAGGTTTAGTATTAATCTCATTATTATTCTGTTTCAAAAAAAAAAAAAAGTATATATATATATACATATGATATTTTATTTATATAAGTTAATTATATTATATAAAAAAAATAAAATAATTTTTTTTAAAGAAAATATATTTTTTAAAACATCTTTTATTATCATAATATATTCATTTTAAACACTTATTATGTACTTACAGTTATATAAAAGTTTTCATTTTGACTAAGAGTAATGGTAAAATCAAAATCTTTTAAATCCAATTGATAATCTGTTAAAAATTGTTTTGCTAATGCTTGAGGATAATTACATTTTTTATCTGAATTTTCACTATTTAATAAATAATAAGCATTGATAAATGTACTTGCTAAATGTGTATCACTTTCAAATGTTTGTTGACAACTACCAGAAGTATCATTTATATCATGAAAAATGATATTGAATTTTATTGGATTGTATATCACTTTTAATTTTAATTTTAATTTTAATTTGAATTTTAATTTGAATTTGAATTTGAATTTTAATTTTAATAAATTTTATTTTAATTTTATTATATATATTAATGAAAATTATTGTAAATCAAATAAAATTAAAAATAAAAATAAAAATAATTAATAACAAAATAATAAAATAATAAAATTAATATGTGTATTATGTAAATGATATATATATATATAATTTCAATAAAATATCATTAAAAATTTAAATCCTATTCTATTCATTTTTTTTATTATATGTTATATCATTAAATATAATTATAATTCAAATTCTATATTTTATAATTATTAAATATTTATAATAAGTATATATAATTTTTACCTATATTTTTTCTTAAATCATTTTCAATGTCTAAAACAATATTGTCAATATTATTACAAAAGCTTTTACTAACATTTTTACATTCTAGTACCGGTATTAAAAATCTTTCAGTACTATCAAGTGAAGTTATATATTTTGTTGTTCCTTTTATAGGACTCAATAGATTTAATTTAGTATATGTAGGTTGTAATAAACCAATGCTTGTATCATTAATATTTCGTATATATGACTTTACATAGACTTCATTATCAGAAGTTTCTAATGCCAATTTTAAAAACTTTTTACGTTCATTCATTTTTTCGTTTAATATTATTTTATAATGATTTGGTATATTAAATTTTTTTTTTACTTTATTGTTGAATTATATATATTATTTATTATTTATAACTGATAATAAAAATATTATTATATTACATTTAATAAAATATAAAATTTTTAAAATTTTTTAAACAAAATATTAAACCATAAATAATTATATAATTATATATCTCACTGAGATTATTATATATATATTATTTTGATTTTATAATTATTATTATTATTTATTATTATCTTGTTTTATATTTCTTGCTTTTTTATATATGTTATTATTAATTCAAATATAATAATGCTTCGATATTTTTTTTAAATTTTCATTTATAGAATTTATAATTGAAAATAAAAATTTTTATTTTTATATTTTATTTTTCCTTTTTTATCTTTCAAATGAAATTAAAAAGTAAAGTAAAAAATAAATTTTTATTAAAATTCTACTCTAAATATTTTTTTTTACTTCTAATATAATATTTTAAATTATTTAATATATTGTTTTTATAAATGGTTATAAAAAATATCTAATTTTTTATTACTTTTATATATACATAATCTAAGTAAAATATTCAATTTTTTCAACTTTACTCTTTAATTTTTACAATTTTCTTTTTATTTTTTTTTTTATTCTTTTTTCTTTTATATATATAATATATATATATATAAATTATTTTTTTTTGTTATATTCTCATTTTATTAATTAATAATAATAATAACGGTTTAATATTTAAAAATAATAAAAAAAAAAAACGAAAAAAAAAAATAAAGTAAATTTTATAATATATATACTTTTTTTTTATTTATTTAATTTTTTTTATGATTTTATTATTATTATTATTATTATTATTATTATTATTATTATTATTATAATTATTATTATTATTATTTTTATTATTATTAAATTTTAATATTGATACATTTAAAAAAAAAAGTGAAATTAAAATTTAAAAAACAATACATTTTCTTTTATAATTAATACGTATTTTAATATAATTATATTAAATTTTTTTTTATTATTTAAAGTTTCTCATAAAAAGTAAAATAAAAAAGAAAAAGATATAAAAACAATTTAAGAAAATTATAATATACTATTATATATTATAATGTATTGTAATATATACCATAATATATTTATTATATTTAATAATAAATTGAAAAATAACCGAACTTGGTTTAATAGTATTTATAAATTAAATATTAAAATTAAAATTTAATATTTAATAATTCTTTTTATATATAGTTATGTCAGAAATATTTAATATCATATCATATCATATAATAATAATAATAATATTTTTATTATTAAATATTAAATATTATTAAAAATTATTAATACTAAATATTATATAAATATTAAAATTATATAAATATATTTATAATATATAATTTTTAATATATAATATTTTTAATATCGCTTTTTTAAGAAAATTTAAATGATTATATTAATAATTCAATTTATAATATATTATAAATTATTATTAATATATTATGATTAAATAGAAATGAACATTTTACTTTTTTTTTTATTTAAATTTTTTTTTTACATTTCATTTTTTTATTTTTTTTTTGTTTATATATATATAAAGTTATAATAATTCGTGCAATATATTAAATATTTATTATAAAATTTTAATATATCCGAATATATTTTTAAGTTATTTATTATATATTAACTCTATTTAATAATAATTTTGATGACATTTTAATTTATTAAATATTTAGTTATCATGAATAAACTATAAATTTTTAGGTATATAATATAATATATTATATTTTATATTATATTTTATTGGCATAATATATTAAATATATTATAAATATAATGAATATATTTTATATGATAAAAATCACATAAAATCAATGTTTTAATTTAATTTATTAAAGTATTGGCATTATATTATCTGTTTGATACCATAGAAAATAGTAATATGGAATATATTAATTTAATATAATTTTATATAATAAAAAAATTACATTATATTAATAAAAACCGCTATAAAAAATTTTTTTTAATAAATTTATATCATAATTCATATTCGTTTTTTTTTTTTTCATATCATATTTTGTTTCAAAACTTTAGTTTAATATTTTAATATATAAACTATAATAATTATTTTTTATTTCAAAAATTTTTTTACAATATAAAAGTTTAATATCAAAAAAAAAAATACTTATTTTATTAACGAATATAAAATTATTTTATATATAATTTATATTAAATTATTCCTAATTCATTTTTATTATTATGACAATTTTTATATTAACTTTGTACAAAAATGTTATGATTTTATAAGAACATATAAAAATTTAAATATATTTAAATATATTTATAAATAATAAACAAATATATAATTGTTTATTAAATTTGTTTTCCATTTTACTTATTTTTTTTTCTGTCAAAAAAAAAAAAAAATTTTTTTTAATATATTAAAAAATAAATATATTAATTTATATTACTAAAAATAACCTCCGAAATCCGAAAGTATTTATTATAATAATTACATATCAATGAATCCTAACCATATTTACTAATATAAAAAAATATAACAAAACATTATTATATAATATTTATTCATATTTTTTTTTTTTTTGTTATAATAAATCATAAACCCCAAAAACATTTTTTTTATCCCTTCATGTTTTCAATAAATAAATATAAAAAAAAATAATAAAAATAATAATAACAAAAAAAATTTTTTTTATTCAAATTAAAATTAATTTATTATTACAATATGTTATATAATTATATAAAAATAATAAATAAAAGCAAAAGACTATAAGTCATAAGAAAAAGATAAGACATGACAGATATGTATAAAATAAAATATATTAAATATTAAATTAATAAAAAAATAAAAACTTGATACATTGATACATATGTTTTTTTTGTTTTTGTTTTTATTGATACATAGTTGTTGCTTTTTGTTTTTATTGATACATAAGTTGTTGCTTTTTTTTTTATTGATACATAAGTTATTGCTTTTTTATATATATTTTTAATTTTATATTTAAATGTTAATCTTTACAATGTAATGTTTCTGAAAAAAACAAAAATATAAATATTTCACATATATATAATATAATATATAATATATAATAAAAGATACAAAAAAAAAAACTAATCATCAAAATAATGTTCATAAAATAGCGGATTTTTAACTAGCAAGTATGAATTAATTATTAAAGATTTAGTATTTAAATTTATTTATCTATTTAATATATATTTAATACTAGTTAATAATAGTTAATAATTGTTAATAATTATTTATTTATTATTTATTTATTAATTATTAATTAATTATTTATTTATTTATTGTTTATTAATTATTTATTTATTAATTATTAATTATTTATTTATTATTTATTTATTAATTATTAATTATTTATTTATTATTTATTTATTAATTATTAATTATTTATTTATTATTTATTTATTTATTATTTATTTATTATTTATTTATTATTTATTTATTTGTTACATATTTATTTATTTATTTATTGTAATTTTTTTTGTACTATGATAAAATGATTCGCATGATTTGAATATTACTAACTTTATATTAACAATTATTGCAGTTAATATTAAAAAAAAAAAAATTTTTGTTCTATAATAATTTTATATGTTAAGTATTAGAATATAAAAAAAAATTATAAAAAAATATAAAAAAATATAAAAAAAAAAACAATAATAATAGCAATTATAATATAAAACAATTATATATTAAATTATACTATATAATATATAAAAGAAATGCAGTTATTGGCATATTAATAATATTTTATATATCTTTGTTTTTTTTTTTTTTTAAAAAAAAAAAAAAGCAAAAACAAAACGATTTAAATAAAGTTAAACATTTATATATAAAAAATTGAATAGAAATACAAATCAAAATATATTAAAATATACCCTACAATATATTAAAAATATAATTATAAATATATAAAATATAATATATAATTACATTACATTACAATATAATTGAAATATATATTACATATATAAATTATTATTGTTATGAGAAAAAAAATTTTTTTTTTTTTTACATCATTTTTATTCAAAAATGCTTCACATAATGAAAATAAATAAATTATCTTTTAAAAATAATAATAGTAATAATAGTTATTATTGTTATTTTCAAAAGATATTCATAATGTTTATAATATTCCATATTTATTTTGACAGTTATAGTATAAGTTATTATTATTCCATACAATTATGACAATTATAAAATGATATTTCTATGATTATTTTAATTACTATCATTTTATCATATTTATAATTTTTATTATTATTATTTTGTTTTTATAATTTTTTTTAAATTATCTAGAATTAAAAAAAAAAAGAAAGAAAATAGCTTAACAAACTAAATAGCCTTAAAAAATATTAATATTATTATTACTAATTTTTCTTTTCTTTTATTTCCTATTTTGTTATAATTAATTTTTTTTAAATGACAATAGTTAATATAATTATATTTATATTCATTTAATTATTATATATATTATTATATGTAAAAGAAAAAAAAAACTTTTTTTATGGTTATATGAAATACAACAGATAATAATAAAAAATTACTTTTTTTTTTTCTTATTCTACAACTTATTTTTTTTTATTTATGTTTGTAAATACTATAATCTTAATTAATAATATTTACTATATGTACTTTTCTTTATTTGAGTCATTTATGTTCTAATTTTAATAAAAAAAAATAAATTTATTGATTAACCTTTAATCTTGTTTTTTTTTTTATTTTTTAATTAATTATATTAAAAAACAAATGAAAAAAAGAAAAAAGAAATAGAAAATTTATCTTTTTTAAATTATCCCATTTTTAAATATATTTATTTAATAATAATATAGACAAGATAAATTGTGTGATTATTAATATTTTATAATAATTAATAAAAAATAATAGCTAATAATTAATAATAAATAGCAAATAATCAAAAAAAAAAATAACAAATAACAAATAATAATAAAATAGATAAAATAGAGGAAAAAAAAATATATTAAATATAAATTAATAATTTAATTATGATAATTTTAGAACTATTACTAAATATGTATATGATATATATTAATTTATTAATTTTTTATTATATTTTACTTACACAACTTTAATTAATTAATATTTATTTACAAAGATATAACTATATATATTTACTTATTTATTATTATTATTATTATTATTATTATTTAAATATATAATTATAGCTTATTAGTAATTATTATTTAATTATATAAAATATTACATTTAAATTATTGAAATATTATATATATAATTTATTAAAATGTCTAATAAAATAAATTACATATGTAATTAATGTATTATTGTTCATAAAAAGTATAGACATATAAACTGTTTATATTTTGTTAACTTTCTTATTATTCATATATAAATATAAAATAAATAGATAAATTAAATAACCTAATATTTAAAAGAAAAAAAGCGGTTATTGTAATATTGTAATTGTAATTATAAAAAAAAAACTATTATTTGGTATAATAATTTGGTATTATTATTATCTGTTATTAAATTAAATTACTCATATTTATTATATTAAATAATAATTATTATATTAGTTTATACATCGAAATGTAATCTAATATATGGTAATAATATAATAACATTTTTTTTAATGTTGACATAAAAATTTTTTTTATATCTCATATTATTTTTCCAATAAATTAAAGTTTATGATAATAGATTATTAAAAATGACATTTATTTATTTATTTATTATTATTAATTTATTTATATATTATTAAATTATACATTTATTTAAAATAAAAAGTTTTAGGTATAACAAATTTAATTTATATGTACTTTTTTTTTAAATAAAAACAAAGATAAATTTAATATATATGTATCCAATAAAATTTAAAGAAATTTTTAATTTATTTTTTTTATATAAAAAATAATAACAAAAAATATTTTTAATATAATATTAACTAAATTATTAAAAAAATTGAAAACAAAAATAAATGAATATAAATGAATGTAATAAATAATTTTTATTTAAATGATTTATTATAAAAAATAACTAAAAAAAAAACTAAAAAAAAACTAAAAAAAAAATTTATACTAAATATATGATTAAACAATAAATATGTAGGTAAATCAATAAATCATTACATAAAATTAATTATATGAATAAATGAATAATAGACTATATAATATTTATAATAACTATTAAATGAATTATTATTTTTTATATAGATTTTTAAAGTTAATGTTATTTTTTTTTTATTTAATAAAAGTATCTGCTTAACACTTTTTGTTTTAATATTGTTTATTATTCATTTAAAAATGTTTTTATTCCTTATTATTTATAATTTATTGATTATATTTAAAATGTTTCCTTTTTTTTTGTGTGTGGTGTATGTGTTAAAACATTTTAAATAATAAATATATATAATATTTATTTATTTATTTATTTATATTATAATCATTTATTTACTTAGTTATTATATTTATTTATTTATTTATTTAAAACTTTATTTTTATATATTTTTATTTAATGTAAATCTTTATTTAAATTAATATTATAAATTATTAAATTATTATTAAAAAATTTGTTAATATACCAATATACCAATAATAATAAAAAGGATTTCTTATTACTTTTATTTATTTCCCATGAAGATCATGAAAATCAATTAATTTGAATTTAATAAAACAAAATTTTTTATTTCTTGGTTATAAACACTAAAAAAAAAACTCAAATATGAAAAAAATAAAAAGTTTTAATATAACTAAAGGAATAAAGGAATAAAGGAATGTTAATCAAGGAAAAAAAAAAATATAAAAATATTAATTTATTTTCTTTTAATTAATTAACTTTAATTTATATCTTCAAATTGATTTTCTTTTTCTTATTATTATATTTATAATAATTTATTTACTACTTATAAGTAATTATTAATTATTAAAAAAAAAACAAAACAAAATAAAATAAAATAAAATACTATTTACAGTTTAATTATAAAAAAGAAAAAAAATATATATATTATTTAAAATTTAATTATAAAAAAAAATACTAATTTATGTTTTATTTTAATATTTTATTTAAATAGTATTTTTTTTTAGTCGTAACAGAATTTCCAATGAATCAAAAAAAAAAAAAAAAAAAATAGAAAGAAAAAAAAAAGAATTTTTTATAAGCAATATATTATTAATATATTACCATTATATATATATATCATATTATATTTCAATAGAACTTATATAAAAATACGATATAGAAAATATATATATAAATATAATATAATAAAAAAAGAAAGAAAGAAAGAAAAGTAATTATTATCAAGAAAAGATGAAAACAAAATAAATTAAAAAGATTAATATTACTTTATTTGATATTATTCATTTATTCATTTATTCATTTATTCATTTATTTATTTGCTTTGTTTATTATGAAATAATAAAGAAATATAAGAATATTATTTAAATAAAATTATTTCCTAAAAATAGGAAAAAAAAAAGGAAAAAAAAAAATACAGAAAATTTAGAAAATAATATCATTAATTAATAATTCCAAGATATTTTTTTTTAAGTGTAATATAACTTAAATCATATAATAATAAATGTTTTTAAAATATCGATAATTAATTAAATAATTTATTAAATATTTAAATATTTAATTATTTAATTATTTAATTATTTAATTAATATTTTAAAAAAAAAATAAATAAAAGGCACTGATTATCAATTTTAATAACAAATAATTAAAATAATTAATAATAAACAAATAATAAGTAATTAATAATATTTAATATTTATTTATTTTTTAATTAGGAATAAGCCAAAGTATACTATTGTTATTATTATTATTTACTAAATAATAATGTTAAGATTTAATTACCATATCTTGGTATTTGCTGTAAATAATGTTAAGATTTTTTTGGCTAATATAGAAAAATTAAGATACTTTTATTAACTAATATAAAATGCTAAAATTTAATCATCATTTATTTACTTGATAATGAAAACTCTTTAAGATTTTATTATTAATAATATTATTATTATTTATTTATTTTTTATTATTAAGAATAATAATAATATTATTATTTAGTATTTATTTATTATTTAATTTATTTATTATTTATTATATTATATTATATTATATTATTTAATACTATATTATATTATATCATATTAATATTATATATATTATATGATTTAAATATTATATTATTTAATATTATTTATTATGATTTTCGAGTTTCATAATTAAAATATATTCTAATTATATTCTAATATATTTTAATATATTAAAAAAGTTTATATGAAAATAAATTAAAAAAAAAAAAGCATGATAATATTTTTTGTGTTCATTTTTATTACTTAATTAATTGAAAGTACCTCTTTTTTTTTTTTTTTTAATTAATATTGATATCTTTCCATAGTTATTCTCTCAATTTTTTTTACCTAACCTATAAATTATTATTTTATTATTTTATTACTTTTTTATTTGTTTCTTATTCTTTTTTTCTTTTTTCTTTTTTTCTTTTTCCCTTTTCTCTTTTTCCTTTTTTTTTCTGTATTCTTGTTTCAAATCTTGATATTAATTTAACTTTAAATATTCATTAATTATTTGTTTTAAATATTCATATATTAATAATTCATTATTATTTGTTACTTTCATTTATTATTATTATTATTATTATTATTAATTATAAATATTTATTTATTATTTTTATTATGGATGTTAAAGTATTTTCTTTTCAATTTAATCAATTATATCATTTTATATCATTTCATTTTAAAACAAATTAAAAAAAAATTTTTAAAGTTCATAATTGATCTTCATATTAATTAAAAAAAAAATTAGAAACACATAGTGTTATGAGTTTATATGTTTTTTTTATCTCTTTTTTATTTAATATTAATAAATAAAATATTTCTTATAGGTTCTTCCGTTTTTTTTTTTTTAAATATAATGTTAATAATTAATAATTAAGAAAAAGTTAAAAAAATCAGAAACCACAAAAAAAATTTTCTTTAATACAAATATAAAACATATTTAAATGATAATTATGATAAATTTATGATAACAATAATTAATAAAATATATTAAATGACACAATTGCCATAATTTTATTAATTAAATAATAAATGTATGATAATAATATGACAAAGTATGATATAAAAGTTATATCATTAATAATATTCATGTTATTCAATTATGACAAATAAGGTTATAGTAACACACATAAACAAAAAAAAAAAAAAACTTTATTAAATTTTTTTTTATTTATTCATCATTAAAGCATAATTAAAATTATTAATAATATAAAATAATAAAATAATAGTTTACTATTAATATAATATAATAAATAATTAATAAATATAAATATAAACATAAATATAAATAAAAAATAAAAGAGAATAATATTACCATAAATTTAACTTAATTCACACAATAATAAATTTCTTAATAATAATTAATTATTATTTAGAAAATATGATAAATAAATAACTTTTTTATTTATTATTAAAAAGATTTAACATATTTAAAGTTTTTTATTGATATATTTATTGATATATTTATCTATTTATTTATTTAATTATATTATTCATTTATTTAATTATATTATTTAGTTACATTATTAATTATTATGATTAATTATATTTATCATATATTAATTAATCTAATTAATTATTAAAGTTTATTTAATAATAATAATTGAAATTTCAAAAAATAAAATGATGGATATTAATTTATAAATAAATAAATAAATAAATAATAAATAGAAAAAAAAATTTCTTTTTTTGTTATGCAAAAATGTGTAACCGTAGAACAAGCATGAAAAAATTATTTTTAATTATATTAATAATTAAAGTTTTTCTTTTCCCTTGTTTTATTAAGTTTTTTTTATTAGTTCATCTCTGTTTTCAATCAGAGAATTGTATTAAAAAAAGAGAGAAAATTATCACAAAAAATAAATGAATAAATATATAAATAAATAAATAAATTAATAAATAAATTGATGAATGAATAAATAATATTCAAAAATTCAAAACACATTAAGAAGCAAATCTTTTAATATAATTTAAAACAGAAACAAAAACAAAAAACGAAAAAAAAAAAAAAAAAAAAAAAAAAAAAGAAACAAATAAAAATAAAAATAAAAAATTTTCAAAAACAAAACTAAAACTAAAACTAAAACTAAAACAAAAGAAAATATTTATTATTATTGAACATAAAATATAATAAATAATAAATAACAAATAATAAATTATTAATAATAACAAATAATAATATTAGAAAAAGACTATAGAAAATTTATTATATGCATAAAGTTTAAATGAATAATAAAAAAGTTTTCTCTTAACAATTATAGAATTTCTTTTAAATCGATAAACTCTGTTCTCAATTGAAAAAAAATAAATGTTTTATATTTTTTTGTAAAAGATAAAATTTAATATCCAAATACAATTAATATTACTAAAAATATTTATTATTACTATTATTATGTATTATTTATTATTAACTATTAATTATTAGTGTCATTTTTTGTTTTAGTATTAGTATTATTATTTATTATTATTATTTATTATTATTATTGATTTTTATTATTATTATTATTATTATTATTATTATTATTATTATTATTATTATTATTATTATTATTATTATTATTATAATTATTATTAATTATTAATTATTAATTATTAATAGTGATATTTTTAGTTTTAGTTTTAGTATTATTATTAATTTAATTATTATTATTGATTTTTATTATTATCATTAACTATTATTATTATTATTATTATTATTATTATTATTATTATTATTATTATTATTATTATTATTATTATTATTATTATTATTATTATTATTATTATTATTATTATTATTATCATTATTATTATTATAATTATCATTAACTATTATTATTATTATTATTAATTTATTTATTTATATATTACATTTAATTATTACCTTTTATGCTTATTATGCATTTTTGTTTAATGTCATATGACAGTTAACACTTAAACCTATTTATCTTTATTGGATAATTTGTTTTTATTTCTTGACATCAATTTACCTTAAAAAAAAAATTATTAATTATTAAAGTATATATATAAAATGTTCATAAAAAAAAAAAATTGAAAAAAAAAAAATAAAATAAAATAAATTTGAAACTATCGACAAATTTAAGGTAGACACTCAATAAAGTACAATTCATAAAATGTACAAAATCAAAAAAATAAAAAAAAAAAAAAAAAAAAAAGGGGAGAAAAATAAAAAGGTAAACGATGACAATTAATAATTAATAATTAATAATGAAAAAAAAAAAATAATAATTATAATAAATGTTAATTGTTAATAATAAATTAATAAATAAATAAGTAAATATATAAATAAAATAAATGAATAATAATGACAAATTATAAATAAATAAATTAAATAATAATGGAAAGATTAAAAAAATAATTAAAAAAAAATAATAATAAAGAAGCAAAACAAAATTGGTTTATTTTAACGTTTTGTATGTAAAACTTATTTTATATTATTATATTAGAAGATTTAGATTATAATATATTATATTAAGATTACTTGATTAACTTTTTAATTATTACTAAAAATCAAAAACAAGAAGTCATGTGAACTTTCATAAATTAATGATGAATTACATAATCAATAAAGTTTATATATAAGATAAATTAAGATTAGATGGATAAAGTATTGATATATGGAATTCTGCATTAATATTAGTAATAATCTATTTATAATCTATTAATAATAAAAAAAAAGAAAGAAAAAAAAGAAAAAAAAGAAAAATATTGTCAAATAGAAAAAGTTAATGTGAATATTATAGTTTGTTTACTTTTACTTTAAATAATCTTTACTTTTTTTTTTTTTTTTTTTTTTATTTCTTAATAATTTATTCATATATTGAAAATATACCTCCTAATCTCTCCTTTTTTTTTTTTTTTCTTTTTCTCTTTTTATTTTTTATTTTTAGTTTTTTACTTTTTACATATTTATTACCTTACAATCCTATTCTAGACAAATATACTAAAAGATATTCCTTTTTTTTAAAAATGAACTTGTTACGATAATGTCCTTTATTTCTTACACTTTCATCTCAATTCGTTTAAAATATGTTCAAGCAAATATGGTAAAAAAAAAGAAACATATGTATATATATTTAGTTTATAATTAGTGTAAATAGTTTTCTAATTATATAAAAGAAATATATTTTATAATTAGAGATAAATAATTAAAAAGGAAATATTAAAAAAATGTAAAAATAATAATAATAATAATAGTTAATGGACTTTCTAATAACTCAATATCTTAATTTTTAGGATACTGATTTATTAGAAACTCATTTATATAATTTTATTTTATTTTATTATATAAACTTCTATATAATAAAATGAATAATACAATTAATTCAAGTTTCCAATTATTATTCTATTATATTTTTTTGTCTGTTTGTATTTTTTTTTTTCGTTCGTTCGTTCGTTCGTTTTGTTTGTTTTTATTTCTTATTTATGTTATATTTATAATAAATCCATTTGAATATTGAATCTTCTTATATATCTTCTTATATCTTCTTCATCTTCACCTTCTTTAATAAATTGGATGGATATTTTATTTGAATATATACTTTAATGAACTTTTTTTCTTTTTATTAATTTATAGACATTATAAAGGAAATAAATGATGTTTTACAATCTCTATCTTAATAGGATAAAAAATTTTTATTAATGCATAAAAAAGAAAAATATTCTTGATGAAATTCCTTTGTCTTTAAAATGAAAAATTAATTATTTTAATTAAAGAAAGATATATGATATATGAAATATATATATTTAAATAAACATTTCTACCATTATAAAAAAAAGTTCGTATAAAATTTCTTATCCTATATTCTGTGAGGTTGAGGTTGACAGATTTTTCTTTCTTTCTTCTAATTGAGATATAAAACTTCTTGTCCTATTCTGTGAGGTTGAGGTTGATAGATTTTTTTAATTGAAGTATAAAACATCTTGTCCTATATCCTGTAAGGTTAAGGTTGATAGTTTTTTTTAATTGAAATATAAAACATCTTGTTCTATATTCTGTGAGGTTAAGGAGGTTGGCAGATTTTTCTTTCTTTCTTCTAATTGAGATATAAAGCATCTTGACCTATACACTGTGAGATTAAGGTTGACAGATTTCTTTTTTTCTTTCCTCTAATTGATATATATTTCTTCTTGTCCTATATTCTGTGAAGTTGAGGTTGGCAGACTTTTTTTTCTTCTAATAAAAATCATACTAGGTAATTAATTACTGTTTTTTTCTTTCTTCTTAATAAGAATTATATACCGAATAATTAATAACTGTTTTTTATATTATTTTTTTACGATCAAAGAATTTCGATATCAAATCGATAAGATAACATCATAAGAATGATAATGTTTTATTTATTAAGATATTATATAATTATATAATACTGTACTAATATATTATCTTAATAAATATTTTTTCCTATTTACTTTATACATTACATATATATATATATAAAGATGGTTTTATGATAGTTCTATATGTTGATTTAACACTATATATATTGAACTTATTGTATTTTTTTTATATACTGTGCTAATACATTAATTTAATAATCATTTCCTATTTACTTTATACATCATGTATATAAATTAAAGTAAATGTCCAATTTATTAAAGGAGGAGAAGAGAAAATATATGAATATTCATTGTTCAAAGGGATTTATTATAGTGTTAAATCAAAGTGTTAAATCAACATGTAAAATTATATTCATAAAACCATCTTTATATATATGTAATGTATATAGTAAATAGGAAAAGATTAGATTATTTATATTTAGTACAGTATATCAGTATATAAGACAAATACAACAAGTTCAATATATATAATGTTAAATTAACATGTAAAATTATATACATAAAACCATTTTTATATATATATATAATCTATAAAGCAAATAGGAAAGGATTATTTATTAAGTTATTATATTAGTACAGTATATAAGAAAAATACAATAAGTTTAATATATATATAGTGTTAAATCAACATGTAAAATTATATACATATAATCATATTTATATATTATATATATATATAATATATAATCTATAAGTAAATAGGAAAAGATTATTAATATAATAGTACAGTATATAAAACGAATAAAACAAGTTCAATATATATATAGTGTTAAATCAATATGTAAAATTATATACATAAAACTATCTTTATATATATGTAATGTATATGGTAAATAGGAAAAGATTAGATTATTAAGTTAATATTTAGTACAGTATATCAGTATATAAGACAAATACAATAAGTTCAATATATATATAGTGTTAAATTAACATGTAAAATTATATACATAAAACTATCTTTATATATATGTAATGTATATAGTAAATAGGAAAAGATTAGATTATTAAGTTAATATTTAGTACAGTATATTAGTATATAAGACAAATACAATAAGTTCAATATATATATAGTGTTAAATCAACTTGTAAAATTATATACATAAAACCATCTTTATATATATGTGTAATGTATGTAATGTATAAAATAAATAGGAAAAGATTATTTATTTATTAAGTTATTATATTAGTACAGTATTAACATTATATAAGAAAAATACAATAAGTAAATAGGAAAAGATTATTAAGTTAATATATTAGTACAGTATTAACAGTATATAAGACAAATACAATAAGTTCAATATATATATAGTGTTAAATCAACTTGTAAAATTATATACATAAAACCATCTTTATATATATATGTAATGTAGTTAATGTATAAAATAAATAGGAAAAGATTATTTATTTATTAAGTTATTATATTGGTACAGTATTAACATTATATAAGAAAATACAATAAGTTCAATATACATAGTGTTAAATCAGCATGTAAAATTATATACATAAAAGATCTTTATATATATATAAGGTATATATACATAATGTATATAGTAAATAGAAAGAGATTATTTATTAAGTTAATATTTAGTACAGTAACAGTATATAAGACAAATACAATAAGTTCAATATATATATAGTGTTAAATCAACATGTAAAATTATATACATATAACCATCTTTATATATATATATATAATGTATAAATAGGAAAAGATTATTAATATATTAGTACAGTATATAAAACGAATAAAACAAGTTCAATATATATATATAGTGTTAAATCAACACATAAAAATATCATAAAATCATAAAACCATCCTTATATATATATATGTAATGTATATAGTAAATAAGAAAAGATTAGATTATTAAGTTAATATTTAGTACTGTATAACAGTATATAATACAAATATAATATACTAAAAGTTAAATATATAGTGTTAAATCAACACATAAAAATATACACAAAACCAAATAAAAATTTTTATGATCAATAATAATAAATAATATTGATTTATCAAAATAATTATCCAATCATAATAAATGTTTTTGATCCATAAAAATTTAAAATTTCAAAAATAATTCATTTTATAAATAAAATTTTATCTCTTTTTTGAATAGTTGGGTATAGTGGTGTATACCTGTAAGCTAAACTTCTGAGCGACTGAATGTAGAACGATATGAGTTATAAGATTGTGATTTAGGACTTTCTTATGTAGAGAGTCGGTCTTATTCAAGTGCTGAGTTAACATTCGTTGGGGGATGTAAGTCCTTTGACAAGGTTATTAACGAAGTGGGCAACGCGTGAGGCTGGCAACAGAGCAGCGAAAACCACTCGCTTAGTACGGTGATTGAGATAGCTGGCTTGAGTAAGAACCTACTTCTGCTTATAATAATAGTTATCGAACGAAATTCTTTTTTTTTTTTATTTTTATATTTTATTTTCTTTAATTTTTTATTTTTTTTTTTTTTATTTATTTTTTTTCTTTGTTTATTTTGTCTTATTGAGTTTTGCTTTTATTTTTATTTTTTTATTTTCGTTTTTATTCTTTATTTTTCTTTTAATATCAAAATTTTATGTAAAAAAAAAAAATAAAATAAACAAAAACAAACTGACAAAAAAAAAAAAAAAAAAAAAAAAAATACTAAATTATTTTAAGATTTGGTTTTAAAAAAAAAAAAAAATTTTTTTTTTCATTTATTTTTTAATTTATTTTTTTTACTAATATTATTGTTAATATTTTATATTGTTATAATTTATTCATTTATTTATAAATGAATAAATTATAACAATATAAAATATCAACAATAACAATAGTAATAATAATAATAATAATAATAATAACAATAATAATTGTAATATTATTATTATTATTATTATTATTATTATTATTATTAATTATTATTATTATTATTAATTTTCTATTTATAGTTATTTTTGTTCTATAACGGTAATGTATAAAGTAATAAATAGGAAAAGATTATTAAATTAATATAGTACAGTATATAAGACAAATACAATAAGTTTAATATATATTGAGTGTTAAATTCACACATAAAAATATACATAAAATCATCTTTATATATAATCAATAAGTATAATAAATGTTGTTCCATAAAAATTTAAATTTTCGAAAATAATTCATTTTATAAATGAATTATTGGGTATAGTGGTGTATACCTATAATGGTAAAGAATTAACCTAAGATATATTATTAGATTAAAATGGTATTTTACTATTCTCTTACTTCTGGACTTTCCTATATCTTCAATAATAAAATACAATTAAATACAAAAATAGTATATAGATAATATGAATGCACACCGCATTTATTATTTACAAAAGACAAGAAAAAGAAATAATTACTTACCTCATTATTATTCATAAACCACATAATTAAAACAAATATTAAAATTTCTATAAATGATAATACAATATTATCTGATGAAAAGAAAATTATAATATATATCTTTCCTATATCTTCAATAATAAATTTATCTTCCACAAAATTATTTTAATATATACAATTAAATATAATAGTTAATAATTAAATAAATAAATTAATAAATAAATAAATAAATAAGTAAGTAAGTAAGTAAGACATTTTTGAAATAGTGTTATTTAGAATAATTCTACAAAATAAAAATATTTTAATTAATAAGTAATTTAATATAATTTTTTGTTTATTATTATACTTTTGTTTATTAAAAAATCTCTTGGTTTCTGTATCTACAGTTTTTTTTTTTTTTTTTTTCAAAATGTTTCCACTTTCTTGTTATAAGGCTCTCGTTTTTTACGTCACTTTCTTATTTTCAGTGATGCAAGCACTTGCAATGCCTCAGGCACTCTCACCATCAAGAAAGTTAAATACTTGGGTAATCTCATTGGAGAAAAATCAATGTTCTAACCCTTGCGGTGATGGTTGTGAACCATATGTTGAAGAGTGTACTAGTAAATGTAGTATGAGTGGCAATAAGGTGTGTAATGACTCAAACGTACGTAATGCTATTACCTTTTGGTGCAACCCACTTGAATATACTCGCGTCGGTAATAATGGTTGGGAATTAACCAAATGTAAGTATGAACAACATTAAATGGGAGGTAATGACTTTAACGCATAGGATTGACCTATTTATTCCCATAACGTCATTATTATTATTATTGAATCCCCTTAATTCAATAATTTAAAAATGCATTACACGATACCATTTGTGTTTAAATATATGGTAGTATTTTATAAATACAACAGAAGTAAATATTAAATAATTTAATAATAACTTTTGTTTATTATTATTGTATAGTATAGTATATTAAAATATTATTACACTAATTTTTTTTTTATTTTATTTCGGGAATATCTTTCATCCTACCAGAGTATTATCGTATTTAAGTTGATTAACAACATTTATCAATTATATCAAATAAATATAAAATATAATATTCTGATCAACTGGTCAAATTATTTTCTGTACTTATTTTTAAAATTATTACCTTTTAATATTATTATTAAAACTCAATAATAAATGTATTAAATACTTATTTATTACAATTAATAAATACTTATTTATTACAATTAATTTTTTATATTATTAATTTAAACTCAATATAAATAGTATAAAATCTTAGTATAAAATCTTTCTATGTTTTTTCTAAATGTTTAGATGACTTTTTTAATTTACTTTGAGAATAAAAGTGTAAATAGAAGTAATCTGAACAATAAATAAACATTAATACTAATAATAGTAATAAATAGTAATAGTTATTAAATAAATAAACAAATAAACAAATAAATAAATAAATAAATAAATAAATATAAATAAATATAAACAAACAAATAAATAAATAAATAAATAAATAAATAAATAAATAAATAAATAAATAAATAAATAAATAAATAAATAAATAAATAAATAAATAAATAAATAAATAAATAAATAAATAAATAAATAAATAAATAAATAAATTAATAAATAGTGTTTCAATAATTTAGTGTCTTATTCATAGGTATAATAATTTCACTGAACCAGAACAGTAAGGCTAAACTTCTGATCGACTGAATGTAGAACGATATGACAATAGAATAGCGAAAACTACTCGCTTAGTACGATGATTGAGATAGCTGGCTTGAATAAGAACCTACTTCTGCTTATAAAAATAGTTATCGGACAAAATTCTTTTTTTAATTTTTTATTTTTTTTTTTTTTTTATTTTTATTTTTATTTTTTTCTTTGTTTATTTTGTCTTATTGAGTTTTGCTTTTATTTTTATTTTTCTTTTTATTTTAATATTAAATTATAAAGATTAAAAAATAGTAAAAAAATTTTTTTTTTATTTTTATAATACAGTATATAAAACAAATACAATAAGTTCAATATATATATAGTATTAAAATCAACATGTAACAGTTCATAAAAATCATCTTTTTTTTTTATTATTATTTTTTTTATACATATTTTTCTTATATGTAGTATTAAAGTATAAATGTATACCGTTAAAATAATTAGTATATTATAAATGAATTTTTATATACACATCATTATTAATCATAAAATATTCCAAACTAAAAATATATATATATTAATCGTAAATTCTTTGATTTTAGAAAAGTAAAATAAAATAAAAAATATTAATCATTAACTCCTTAATTTTAGAAAAGTAAAACAAATAAATAAGAAAAAAAATATTAATCATAAACTCTTTGATTTTAAAAAAAAGTAAAATAATATATATATATACTTGTTTAAAAAAAAAAAAAAAAAAAAAAAAAAAGAAAAAAAAAATATATTTTTTTTTATTTATATTTTTTATTTTTATTAATTGCTTGATTTTATTATATTTATTATTATATATATATCTTTTTTTTTTTTTTTTTGAAAAAATTTTTAAGATTAAAATTATTCTTGTTTTTATACTTTTTTTTTTTTTTCATTACTTATTATTATTATTTTTATTTATTTATCTATTTTTAAATAAATAAAACAAAAAAACAAATAATTCTCTCTATAATATATTTATTTTTTTATTTTTTTATTTTTTTCTATAATTTATTTTTATTATTGATTATTTATTCTTTTTATATATTATAATAGTGATTATTATATGAGTGCATTATTATAACTATTTGTATTATTTGTTAATTTATTATTGTTATTATTGTTGTTATTATTAAAAAAAATAAATAAATATTTATAAGTTGAAAATATTATATTATAATATTATAAAATATAAAAATAAAAGATAAAAATAAAAATAAAAATTAAAATAAAAAATAAAAAAATAAAACCAATATAAAAAAAAATAATTCTTTTTTATATTTATTCTTATTTTATTTTTATTTTTATTTTTATATTTTTTTTTTATTTTTTCATTATTGATTGTTTACTCATATACATGAACTAAGGCATAACCTAAAGTCCAAAACATAACATAACATAAGAAATTTGAAAAGAGATCACCAACTAATACATCCTTAATTCCATTAAAGTATTTGGTATATTGGAATTTTGCTTTTAATAATATAAAGAAAAAGATAACAACACTTAATATACCATAAAAAATAATTCCACTCCAACCTGTTAAACCCATAATACCAGCAGCAAAACCTCCAAATAATGAAGCAAGTATACGAATAGCTTGAGCAGTTTGATTATTTTCCATCATGGAAACAACATTAAGTTTTTCAAATTTAGATGGGATTGAAGATTCCATTTTGTCTTTCTTATATTATTCTTTAAATATTTTTTTTTTCTTTTTTCTTTTAAAATATTTTTAAAATATTATGTGAAATTTTAGTTGATTTCTTGTTTACAAATTTAAAAAATATATAAATATATAATTTTAAATAATTATTGTTTATTAAAAAAATAATAATAAATCCTTTTTCTTTTTGATTTTGAAAATGTTTTTTATAATTTATTTTTCTTTCTTTTCTTAATTCCTATAATTGTATCAATTGGTTACGTTATTTATCTTTAAACAAAATAAAAAAACAATTTCTTTATAAAAATAAATTTGTTCTTCCTGTATTTATAATCCATGTATAATAATAAAATGAAATAAAATTTCATTATTATATAAATATTATATATATATATATATAAAAAGGGTAAAAAATACATAAAAATAAGATAAATTAGAAATATAATTTATTTATTTATTTATAATATTAGTAATAATGTAATAAATGAAAATTATAATAATAAGAAATAAATAAATAAATAAAACTATAATAAAAATATAGTTGACATTTAATATATTTATAATTAATTGATGTTAATATATATTTATAATTTCTTTTTCATAATTTATATAATTGAATATGATTTCTTTCTTTATTTATTTATTATTTATTTAATCTTTATATATTGTGTTGGTAATACTACTATCATTTTATATATGATTGTAAAAAGATAAAAAAAACAATTATTTAAATCGATTTTTTCATTATTTATATAAATTTAATTTCAAAATATATTTTCTAAATTATTTTATTCTATTATATTTTAAGTGTTTATATTTTCTTTTTCTTTTTTTTCTTTCTTTTCTATTTAAATAGTTTTTATCGATTTAATTTAATTCACTTTATTTTTATTGAATTTTAAATTGATGTAACAATGTATATAGATTATCCATTTTATCTATCATTTTTCAAAAAAAAAAAAAAAAAACTAATAATATATATATAGAGAATAAAAAAAATAATATCTTACTTTTGTTTATTCTTAAATTTTTTTTTTTTTATTTCTTAATTTTTATTTTAATTTTGTTTTTCGCTTTATATTCTTTTTTTTTTTCTTTACTTTTTGCTTAATTTTATTATTATTTTTATAAAAAGTAATTAATTTATACTCATTGATTTTATATATTAAATTTATTTATTTACTATATTAAATTTATTTATTGATTTATTATTTATTTATTTATTTATTTATTTATTTATTGATTGATTGATTTATTATTTATTTATTTATTTATTTATTTATTTATTTATTATTTATTTATTTATTTATTATTTATTTATTTATTTATTATTTATTTATTTATTTATTTATTTATTTATTTATTTATTTAATTAATTAATTATTTATTTATTTATTTATTTATTTATTTATTTATTTACTTATTTTAACATCATTTATTCTTAATTATTCTTTTCATGATTATTTTTTCTTTCTTAATAATGATTATAGCCAATCAATCATTATACAATAAATATATATTAAAAAAGAAAATCAAAATTTTTATAATAATAAAAAAGAAAATTAATTATTATATAATAATTTTTTATATCCATATTTTTTTATTATTTAATAAATTTAATAATAGTAAAAAATAATAAAAATATATAGATATTAAAAAGTTATTTATTATATAAAATAAAACCTTTATATACATATAAATATCATTTATATAATTAATAATTAAATAAATATAAATCTTTCACATAATATATAAAATATATAAAATATAATTATTTTTTAATATATATTTTTAATATATATACTTTTATTATCATTTTTCTCTCTTTTCTCTTTTTTTTTTTCTCTTTTCTTTTTTTTTTCTTTTTTCTTTCTTTTTTATTAACAAATAAATAAATAAATAAATAAATAAATAAATAAATAAATAAAATGAAAATAAAAAAAACTAAGGAACCATAAATTAAACTTTTACTAATTTTTTTTTTGTCATAATATTAAGTTTTGTTATAATATTCAATTTCTTTTTTTTTATACATATATATAACTAATTAATATGTATCATTAAAGTAATAATAATATAAAGAATAAGTAGAAAAAAAATTATACTAAAAACTTGTTAAATATTGAAATTATAAATATTTACAAATTACAACCATAGTGAACTAAAAATATTAATAATAATAGTATATAATAAGATAATAATAATGATATTAATAAAATAAATTTTTTTCTTTTCTTTTCTTTTCTTTTCCTTTTTTTTTTTGGTTTTTTTTTTATAAGAATTTTTTTTTTTCATAATATAAAAAAAATTATAATAATAATAATAATAATAATAAATTAAATAAAAGAATAGAAAAAAAAAAAGAAAAGTTAATAAGGGGAAATAATTTAAATATATATATAAAAGTTCAAACATAAAATAAAAATATAAAAAAAAAAACTTTTTTTTCTTTCTTCTATATTATTTATTTTTATTTTTACTTTTTTTATTATTATTTATATATATATTATTTATATTATGATATGTTATCAAACATTGAAAAGATTCTTTTTTTCTTATTCATTTATTTATTTATTCATCATTTTATTAATATGTTTTTAATATGTTTGATGAAAGTAAAATATTTTTTTTTGTTACTTTTGATTTTTTTTTTTTTATATATATTATATATATTATATATTATATTTATTTAATTCTTATTAAATTATTATGAATTAATAGAATTAATAGGGAGGTATAAAAATTATTGTTATTTATTATTTAGTACCATGAGTAATAATATCATTATTATTATTATTAGGATTAGTAGCATTTAGTAATAATATCATCATTATTATTATCAGTATTAGTACCATTTGTAATAATATCATTATTATTATTAGTATTAGTAGCATTTAGTAATAATAATATTATTATTATTATTATTAGTATTAATATCATCATCCTCATCATTACCATTAATAGTATGTATTAGTAATAGTATTATCATTATCATTATCATTATCATTATTATTATCATTATTATTATTAATTATTTATGAGTAAAAATAAGTAATAAATAAGAGTAGTATTTTTATGATTACGGACAACCTTTATACTTATTATCTCTTATTATTAGAACTCTTTTTTTTTTATTTTATTTTATTTTTATTTTTTATTTTTTTTTATTTTTTATTTTTTTATTTTTTATTTTTATTTTTATTAATATTATGAATGTATTAATTATTTATTTAATTAGGTTGCTTGTTTAATTATAAATAAATTTCTATATTATATGTTACTTATTAAAAAAAAAAAAAAGAAGAAAATATTATATATTATATAAAAATTTTTAAAAAAAAAAACTATTATTCAGTAAAGTTTTTTGTTTTTTTTTTGTTTTTTTTTTTTTGTTTTTTTGTTTTTTTTTTTTTAAAGGTAGAATGGGGAATAAAATAAAAATATTATTTTTTTTTAAAAAAAAAAAAAAAAAGTAATAAAACTAAATAAATAAAAAAAAATTTTAAAAAAATTTTTTTTAAAGTTGCTACTTTTTATTTATTATATTTATTTATTAATTAAATATAAATAAGTAATAAATAAAAAGTTAAAACAAAAAAAAATAAAAATAAAAAGAGAGGAGAGAAGGTATGAGGAGAAAAGAAGTTATGTGGTTTTTTAAAAAAAAAAAAAGGATTAATTTTTTTTTTTTTTTTTTTGTTTTTACATTTTATGAATATTTGTTTGAATTTGGTTTTGGTTTTGGTTTTGTTTCAGGTTATTAACTTTTTTTTGGATTTTGATGATATTGATAGAAGTTGAAAAAAAAAAATTTATTCTCATTAACTTCATTAATTTATAAAAACTTTTATATATATATTTGTATAATTCTTTATTTATTTATATATATATGTATTTTATATGCTTAATATGTACTGATTATAGTAAAATATATATCTTTTTTTCTTTTTTTAATTTTTTTTTAATTTATTTATTTATTTTTTTATTTATATTTTTATTTACCTTTTTTTTTTTCTTTTTCTTTTTATTTTTTCTTTTTTATTTTTTATTTTAAAAATATTTTTTTTTTTTTTTTGATTTATTTACTTTACTTTTATTTTTTTTTTACTTTTATTTTTTATTTTTTATTTTTATTCTTAACCTCTGAAAAATTGTGAAAAGTCTTGGAAGTTGGCACCACCTCTTTGTCTTGAACCACCTCTTGGTCCTCCTCCAGTACTGAAGGTAAAGAATGGCATACCGCCACCCATACCTCCCATACCATTCATACCATTCATACCTCCCATACCTCCCATTCCGCCCATGCCTCCCATGAACATTCTGAGAATATCTTCAGCACCATCCATACTCATACCCATACCACCAAATGGATTACCATCACTAGCACTAGAACCATCAACATCACCACCCATATCATAAATTCTCTTTTTATTTGGATCACTTAATACAGCATAAGCTTCACCAATATCTTTAAATTTCTTTTCAGCTTCAGCTTTTTCATCGTCAGATAATCCAGCACATTTATCTGGGTGGTATTTTAAGGCATTCTTACGATAAGCCTTTTTAATTTCAGAATCTGATGGATTTGAATTCTTATCTAAACCTAAAATCTTATAATAATCTTTTTTACTAGCTTGTTTTAAAGCTTGTTCAGCTGATCTTAAAGCTTGTAAAATTTCTATTTTTTTTTTTTTTTAATTAAATTAAATTAAATTAGATTAAATTAAATTATTATTATTATTTATTTATTTATTTATTTAAATATATATATATATATATTATTTAATATAAATAAATTAGAAATAAAAGAAAAAAAAAAAAAAAAAAAGAATAAAATAAAATTTTTATTTACCTCTATCACCATTCTTCATTTGTTGAAGAACTTTATAATCTCTGACAGCTTCTTCATAACCTTCAGTTTTCATATAACTATTAGCTCTTCTCATGAAAAGTTTAGTAAATAATGCACTATTAATACTAGTTTGATAATCTGATGGACCTGGAGTATAAGTACCAAAAGATATTTTTTCTAATAATTCTATAGCTTTACTACTATCTTTAATAACTTCTTTATGTTTACCTAATTTACTATTACAAGTTGCTTTATTACTTAAAACTTTAACTTCTAAAACACCAGTTAATCCTTCTTTTCTTTGATGTTCTAATACCTTATCATAACCTTCAATAGCTTTAACATATGAACCTGATTTAAATAAATTATTACTTTCATCTTTTTCTTTTTCTAAAGCCTTTATTCTATTTAATAATTTTCTAGCTTTAGTATTATCTGGATCATAATTTAATGCTTGTCTTATAGATTGTTGAACACTTTCAATTCTAATAGAATTCATTAAATATAAAACTTTAGCACGTAAAGTAATAGCTTCTGAATTTGTTGAATCGGTTTTAAGTATTTCACTTTATTTTTGGTTTTAGTGTTATAATTATAAAATTTTTGAATTTTTTATTTATTTATTTATTTATTTATTTATTTTTTATTTGAATAATTAATATTGATAATAATTAGTGTTTTTTTTTTTTTTTTTTTTTTAAACAATGGTATATAATATTTCAAATTATATATATATTGATAAGTTTATAATAAAATAAAATAAAAAAAAATTAATTAATTTTATATGCAACTTATTTATTATTTAATTAACAATAATTATAAAAAAAAAACTTACGTTGTAACTTTATTAGCTTCATCATATAATTGATTTCTAACTAATAATTCACCTCTTTGTAATCTCCATTTTAGTGAGACACCACCTAAACTATTAGTATCAACTTTGGATATAGTTTTAGAATCTGTACTTCTTTTTAATAATGGATCAGCTAATAACATAGCGTCTTCTAATGAACTTAAAGCTTCTTCAAACTTTTCATTTTTTATTTGGTCTTCCATTTTATTTATTAAATTTTCACATTTTTCAACCATTTGAAGCTAATTAATTAATTAAATAAAGCAAAAACAAAATAATATAAAATATAATATAAAATAAAAATAATAATATTATGAAATATATAAAAAAGATAAAAAAAAATAGTATAAATGAGTATGTATATTATTAAATATTAATTATTTAAAATTATTTAATTACTATTTTTATTTTATTTTATATTATTTTTTTTTTTCTATTCTATATTTTTTTAATTTATAAATATTTATTTTTTTTATTTTTTTATTTTTAACATACTTCTTTTTCAATTAAAGGAATTTGATTTCTTAATGATGGAGTTTCATTGGCAACTATTGAAGCCATTTTAAGTTGTCTACCAGCTTCAAAAGTATCACCTAATTGTAATGAACATTTAGCTGATCTGAAATATGCTTTAATATTAGTTTTATCACAGTCTATTGCTCTTTGACAATCTCTAATAGATTCTTTGTATTTTCTAAGCATAGTATAAGCTGCTGCTCTGTTAGAATAATATTTATCATTATTTGGTTGAAGTTCTTTATAATTATATAATTGATAATAATTAAAAAAATATATATACATAATATAATAATTTTAACAATAATTTTTTTTTTATAAATTTTATTTAAAATAAAGATTAATAATTATTATAAAAATATTATTAAAACTTAAAACATTTATTTTATTATTAATAATATATATGAATAAAAAAAAAGAATTTAATTAAATTAATTACCAATAGATTTTGAATATTTAAGTACAGCTTCTTCATATTTTCCTTGTTTATATAAAGCATTAGCTTCTAATTTAATCTTTTCAGCTTCAGCTGCTGCACTATATTATTAAAAATAAAAAAAAAATACATAAAAAAAAATTAATATATTCTATCAATTAATTCTTTTAATTATATATTCATATTATAGTATTAATTGTGAATGTCGAAAGTTTTACACATTTTCTATGAATATATTATATTAAAATTATTAAATTGTCAAAGACTTTTTAAATTTTATGTGAATTAATAAAATATTTAAAGTTTATTAACTTTTTTTATTAATACTATTGTAAATATAATTTTATTTGTTTGTCTATATAATTATATATATGTAATATCTACTTTTTCTTTTTAATTGTAATAAATTTTTTTTTAAAAACAAAAAAAAAGGTATTTAATAATCATTATACGAATATTAATAACGTGTTAAATATTTAAAATTACTTTTATTTCTATTTTTCAAAACTTTTTACTTTTATTTTTTCATTTTTAATTTTTAATTTTCAATTTTCATTTTTCAATTTTTACTTTTTATTTTTTATTTTTTATTTTTTATTTTTAAATTTTAATTTTAAATTTTAAAATTTTAATTTTTTTAATTTTTAAATTTTAATTTTTAAATTTTAATTGACAATTTTCAACTTTCAATTTTTATTTTTTAATTTTAAATTTCTTCTTTATAATATGTAAATGCTTTAATATTCTTTAAATAAAATATATAATCATTTCTTTTTTATCATTCTTTTATACAATAATTGAATTAATTATATTAATAAAAAAAAATAAAGTAATAAAATCTTTACTCATTATTTCCAGAAAGCATTTTGATATTTTTTTGATAATATATGTTAATTTAAATATTGAATTAAGTTAAATAAATATTTTGTTTGTTTGTTTTTTTAGTTGTAATTAAATAAAAATAGAAAGATATATATGTATTATGTTTAAATTATTATTTCTATTTTTATTTAATAAATAAATAAAATACAGATTTTGTTAAATAATTTAATTACAAATTTGATAATATTTCTATAATATATTAATTGATATTTTTTGTTGTTTTTTAAAAGCAAAAAATAAAAAAAAATAAAAAAATAATATTATATATAAAACAAAAAAAAAAAAAAAAAAAAAATTCAATATAATATAATCAATATAATATAATCAATATATTATAATAAAAAAAAGGTTTAATATAATTATATTAATTTTTAATTTTATACCATTTATAATAATATATATTTTTATATATTACAATAGTATTATAATAATAATTATTATTTTTTTTAGGATTAAAAAAAAAAAAAAATATTTGTTAGTTTATCCAATAATTAAATTAAAGTCTTTTTTTTTTTTTTTTTTTTTATTATATTATTATTTTTAATTAAAAGATTATTTATTTATTTATTTATTTATTTATTTATTTATTTATTTATTTATTTATTTATTTATTTATTTATTTATTTATTTATTTATTTATTTATTAATTTATTTATTAATTTATTAATTTATTTATTATTTATTAATTTATTAATTTATTTATTATTTATTAATTTATTAATTTATTTATTTATTTATTTATTTATTTATTTATTTATTTATTTATTTATTTATTTATTTATTTATTTATTTATTTATTTATTTATTTATTTATAAATGATTTACATAATGATTTACTATTTAAAAGATTTCACTTTATATTATATTATATTTTAAATTAATTATATATTGTATTATATTATTATATATTGAAAATTATATTACTATTCTTTTTTAAAAAAAAACCAAAAATTTATTAATAAAAGAAATAAAAAGAAAAAAAAAACAAAATTATAAAAAATAATTTTATAAATAAAAAAAATATATTTAAATATATTAAAACAATCATGAATATATAGTTTAATATATTATTTAATATATTTTTAATATATTGCAGTATATACAATTAAATATAATGATTAAATTAATAAAGGTAAACCATTGAATTTGTAATAATAAAAAAAAAACAAATAAAATTTTAAGTTTTATCATTATTTTAAAATATAAACAAAAATATTTAAAATTTCAAATTAAATAGTAATAAATAAATAAATAAATAACTAATCAAATATATAAATAATCAAATAAATAACTAATAAAATAAATGAATATTTTATAATAAAATAAATAAATAATAAGAAAATTAATTTAAACATTTAAACAAAAAATAAAATAAAATAAAAAAATTGATAGTTATAACAAACAATATATTAATAACACATTTATAACAAACAGTTATAATAATAATAATAATAACAAAAATATTAAATAATAAATAGTAAATAATAAATAATAATGCAATGATGATAATAATAAATATTTAATCATTTAATTATTTACTTATTTTATTAAACATTTATAGTAAAAATATTAAAAACCAGTAAACTTCTAACAATTATTAAAAAAGAATATAAAAAATTTTATTAATAATTATGTCTAAATTTCTGTCAATTTTAATAATTAAAAATTATTTAAAATAATTGAACCCTCTTTTTATTTAAATAAAAAATAAAAATAAAAATAAAAATAGAAATAGAAATAGAAATAGAAATACACCATCCCTTTTATATATAAAAATATATATATATTTTTTATTTAAAATAAATATGGTAATTATAAAATATTAATTGTATAATTGTATATTTATATATAAGTTATTCTTCTAGTTATTAATGAATGGTTTATATAAATAAATAAATAAATAAATAAAATCTATGAATAAAACCATTAACAGAAAAATAATAATAATAATAATAACTTTTATATTTATAAAACAATCATTATTTGATATATGATATGATATTATATTACATTATACTCTATTATATTATATCATTATATCATTATTATATCTCTTAATATATTAATAAAAAAATTAATTAAGATTTTTCCTTTTTCTTTTTTTTTATATAAAATGGTGTTTTTTATTTTTTTATTTTTTTTTTTTTATTTTCTAAAAAATTAATTTTAAAATTTTTAAAAATGATTAAAAAAAATGATTGGCTAGTTTAAATATTAATACTTTTTAATTTTATAATAAAAAAATGTATTAAAAACATATATTTATGTAATACTTTTTTTAAAATTTATTTATATTTATATATTTATTAATTAATATATTAATAATATTAAATATTTATTATTATTTATTTATATATTTATTTATAATATTAAATATTTATTATTATTTATTTATATATTTATTTATAATATTAAATATTTATTATTATTTATTTATATATTTATTTATAATATTAAATATTTATTATTATTTATTTATATATTTATTTATACATTTACTAATGATATGTCTGATTAATATAGTATCACATGATATTTTGATTACCATGGTTATAAAAAATACTAAAAGGTATATCTTTTTTTATAATGTATTTGTTACGACAATGTATTTTTTTGTTTCACACTTTACATCTCCAATTCATTTAAAATATTAAAATATATTTAAATAAATATGATATAATAAAATATGTATATATATTTAGTTTTTAATAAGTGTAAATAGTTTTCTAATTATAAAAATAACTATATTTTATATAATTATAAATGTTTAATTATAATAAGAAAAGAAAGTTTTACATTAGTATTTAAATAATTTTTTTTTTAACCATTGTTATTTTCATTATTTTGTTCTTTTTGTTTTTGTATTTATTCTTGTTTTTGTTTTACAAATATATAAATTTAACACATTCTCTTCAATAACTCTGCACAAAGATTTTTATTTATAATGAATTATTTAAATAATTGATGAACTCATTCCCTTCAAGAGCTCTGCAAATATTTTTGATTATAATGAATTATTGAACTTATTACCAATTGCATTTGTATTAAATTTCAGAATACCACCTATACTTAACATTCTCTTCAAAAAGATTTGATAATCATATATATATATATATATATATTATATATTTTTTGTTTTATACCTTGTCAGCCAATATAATAAAATTACATTACTGATAGTATGAATATAAAATACTATATTTAAACAATATATAAGAAAAGAAATATATATATTAATCATTATTATCAATAATAATTTTTTTTTATAATAATAATATTTTCTTTCTTTTTCTTTCATTTTTTCTTTTTTACATAATTTTTTAAATTACATAATGCTATAATATTAATATAGATTATTTTTTATATTATTAAATAATGTCGTTGTAGTAAAAGTTTTCAATCAACATTATTCACATAAGTATCTTATATTAATAATATATTAATAATAAAAAAATGTTCCCATTTATATGAAAGACATTATGTCTTAGAGTTAAATAATATTACTTTGATATTATAATACGTTAGTTCAAAGAAAGGATAATATATGGATAATATATTTTATTAAATAATATACAAATAATATTACAATATATATATACAATTATTATTTCTTTGAACTAAAGTATTATTAATAATACTTTAGTTCAATAGTTTTAAATAAAGTTCTAATGATAAAGTAGTTAAGTAGTTATTTATTTAAAAATTCAAAATTATTATAAATTATAAATATTTAAATATCAATTATATTTTTTATATATTATTCATTATATATATAACGATTTAGACTTTAATAATAAATATATATTTTAACAGTTGTATAGTATAGTATTTGATCATCTTTTGATCTCCCCTCTCTAATTTTCGTTCTTGATTAATAAAATGTATTCACTTGATAAATGCACTTCAGACAAGTTAGTCTTTCTTTCATAAACATAAATCTAAGAAATATTTCACCTCTAATAATTAAATATTAATATCTTTCCTTCTTCTTCTCCACCTCCATCCCTTCAACTACTATCCCTATTAATCATTATCTCAGTGTCCTTAGAAATCTATACAAAATAGAACCAAAGTCCTACTCCTCTATTATTTCATGTTAATGTATTCAAATATAAAAATCTACTTTAAACACTCTAATTAATTTTTTTTTCTTTTCAAAGTAAAAAATCCTAATTCGCTAGTACACACAATGAAGTGTGTAAAAGTTTAACTAGAAGAAAAGATAAAAATTAATATACCCACAACAAGAAGGTAGGTATCAATATCAATACTAACTAAACCCCCAAAAAAAAAATTCAATATGAGCTTTTTTTTAACTCCAATAACTTTAATATATATTTATATTATTAGAATTACTACAACTCCAATAACTTTAATATATATTATATGATATTGAAAAATTGGAATTACTGCATGCTGCTGCTACCATTAACACTAGATTTTATATTTTTCCTCTAATGGTTTCTTGATAAAATGATAAAAAAATTTAAATTTGTTTTCCATTCCAATGATAAGACTATAAAAAAAAATTCATCTCCTTTGCCTTGTATCACTATTTATTGTTACTACTTCCTTTTTCTCCTCTCCTCCCTTCTCTTGTGTCAGGATTTGAATGAATTTAAACTCATTTTTTTTTACCTTTCCTTATATATATGTAAGTAGTCGTTTTTTAAGATTTCTCTTTTCGGGAATTGAACTTTAAATTCTTTATTTTACTGTCTGTCTGTCTGATCGATCGTTTGGTTTAATGATTTATTTCAAATTCTGTCCTTATAAATTTTTGATATGATAGGCTTAACCGTGTTTTTTTTCTTATTAAATGAATAACAAAGTTATACATACAATTTGAAAATTGATAAAGACAGAATTTAAATGAATTATGAACCATAATCAATAAGATAAACAGTAAAGTAAAATAAAGTAAAGTCATACACACGATTTGAAAATTGATAGAGAAAGAATTTTTAAATGAAACATGAATTATGAATCCATTGAATCAATCAATCAATTGATAAGACGGATAGACAGACAGTAAAGTAAAATAAAGTAAAGTAAAGTTATTCATACGATTCGAAATTTTATAGGGGCATAAATTTAAATAAATTATAAATCATGATCCATGAACTATGAACTATGAACTATGAACTATGAACCATTAATCATTGAATCAATCGATCTATCAGACAGACAGAAAGTAAAATTAAGTAAAGTCATACACACGATTCGAAAGTTGATAGGGACATAAATTTAAATGAATCATAAACCATGAACCATGAACCGTTGAATCAATTAATCGTTCGATAAGACAGATAGACAATAGAACAAAATAAAGTAAATTAAAGTCATACATACAATTTGAAGGTTGATAGAGATATAAATTTAAATGAACTATGAACCATGAACCATGAATCACTCAATCTATCAGATAGACAGTAAAGTAAAATAAAGTAAAGTTATACATACGATACGAAAGTTTTTAATGAAATAAATTTAAATGAACCATGAACCATGATGAATCATTGAATCAATTAATTGATCGATAAGATGGACAGACATAAAGTAAAATAAAGTAAAGTCCTACATACAATTTGAAAGTTGATAGAGAAATAAATTTAAATGAACCATAAACCATGAACCATAAATCATTGAATCATGAACCATGAATCATTGAATCAGTCAGACAGATAGTAAAATAAAATAAAGTAAAGTAAAGTAATACATACAATTTGAAAGTTGATAGAGACAGAAATTTAAATAAACTATGAATCATAAACCATGAACCGTGATCCATAAACTACTGAATCAATCAGACAGATATAAATAAAGTAATGTTATACATACGATTCAAAAATTGATAAGGACATAAATTTAAATAAATTCTAAATCATGAACCATGAACCATTGAATCAATTAATCGTTCGATAAGACAGAATCATTAACTATTGAATCACTCAATCGATCAGATAGACACTAAAATAAAATAAATTAAAGTAATACACACGATTCGAAAATTGATAGAGACAGAATTTTTGAATGAACTATAAATTATGAACCTATTGAATCAATCAATCATTCGATAAGACAAACCAACAATAAAGTAAAATAAGGTTATACATACAATTCAAAAGTTGATAGGGACATAAATTTAAATGAATCATAAATCATGATCTATGAACCATGAACTATGAACCATGAATCATTGAATCATTCAGACAGATAGACAGTAAAATAAAGTAAAATAAAGTAAAGTCATACATACGATTCGAAAGTTTATAGGGACATAAATTTAAATGAACCATGAATCATTGAATCAATCAATCGTTCGATAAGACAGATAACAGACAAACAGTAAAAATTAAAGTAAAATAAAGTAAAATCATACATACAATTCGAAAATTAATAAAGACAGAAATTTAAATGATTTATGATCCATGATCTATTGAACACTAAAATCATTGAATCATTTAATCAATCAATTGATCGATCAGACAGACAGATAGTAAAGTAAAGTAAAGTCATATATATAATTCGAAAGTTGATAGAAACATAAATTTAAATGAACTATGAATCATAAACCATGAACCGTGATCCATAAACTACTGAATCAATCAGACAGATATAAATAAACTAAAATCATTGAACCATGAACCATGAATCAATTAATCGATCGATCTATCAGACAAACAGATGATAAAATAAAATAAAGTAAAATAAAGTAAAATTATACATACGATTTGAGAAGAAAAAAAAAAGTTATGTTATTATGAATCATCATGAAAATAAAAATAAAATAAAATAAAAAAAAAATTGGACTAGTTGTCTCATAGGTTCAGGTTCAGGTTGTTTTTTTTTTATCTAATAAATAAATTTATTCCCTTCATAAAAATCTGAGGTGAGGATTTTTTTTTATTTATTTACATATGTATTAACTCATAGAATTATCATAGTTATCCAATAATAGTAGTAATGGGATTATTATTAAATAAATTATAATTGAAAATTAATGAACTATTTCACAGTTTCATAGGTATTATAAAATCATTTATATTACTTAAACATGACATAGATTAATCTTTGAGACAAGGATAGGACAACTACTGAGATTAATTATTTCATTTCATATACTTGAACATTGAATATAGTAATAGATATTGTAAAAAAAATGATGCAATTAAATAATCAAAGCAAATGAAATACTGAGAAAAATCAATAATGATACTATATATTATATACAATAATACACTATAAAACCATCATCATCACAATAGTAATAATAATAATAATAATAATTAATAATAATAATAATAATAGTTAATAATAGTTAATAATAATAATAATAATAATAATGAATAATAATAATGAATAATTAATAATAGTAATAATAAATAATAATAATTCATAATTAATAATAGTAATAATAAATAATAATAATACAATAATAATAATAGTTAATAACAAGAATAATAATAATAATTCATAATTAATAATAGTAATAATAAATAATAATAATAGTTAATAATAGTAATAATAAATAATAATAATATAATAATAATAATAGTTAATAACAATAATAATAATAATAATAATTCATAATTAATAATTGTAATAATAAATAATAATAATAGTTAATAATAATTACAGTTAATAATAATAATAGTTAATAATAATATAATAATAATAATAGTGATAATACAGTCAGTTAAATATATTCAACAAATTTTATATTATATAATATATTTATTTATACTGTAACTCTTACACTTAAACTAATATAAAAAAAATTCATTTCATATATATTTATTATTATTATATATAACATATCAAATGAAAAAAATAATAATGATGATTATAATTATAAATTTTATAATATTACGTTTATTATTATTGTGATTACTAATAAAAATAATAATATATCAGTAAGTATTTAACAAATTCTATTAAAAAAAAATATTAATTATTCGTATTTTTCAAAATATTTTTTTGATATGATATTCATTATAATATTTTTTTTTACATATAATATACATATATAAAAAATTAATTTATAAAATTTTTTTATCAAAAAAATTATCATTAATAGATATTATTTTTTTTATTTTATCTTATCTTATAAATATTTCAAGTAATAATAAAAAAGTTTACTCTATTATTATATATTAAAATAAAATGATAATAATAATAATATAAAAGGATTATCATTTTTTTTCAATTTAATGCATTAACTAAAGCATTTTTTTATATATTTAAATAAAAAAATAAAAAAAAAATTAAATGTTTTATTTTAATAATTCTTTTCAAGATTAATATTGATATATATTAATCTTAAATAAATAATAATATATATAAATATAAATATCTTGTTAAAAAAAAAAAAAAAGAGTATTATAAAATTTTAATGAATAAAAAATAAGAATTATAAGATAAAAAAAAAAAAGAAGTATTAATAAGATATATATAAATTATATTAAAAGAATAATAAAGAAATAAAAATAATAATAATAATAATAATAATAATAATAATAATAAAATGATTATAAAAATATTTTTAATACATGGTTAGAATAATTTTTTCTAATATGAGAAAAGTTTACAAAGCAGAATTTTAATTTGTTTTTTTTTAAAAAAAAAAAAAAAAAAAACTACAGAATTTTCCTATCAAATCTATATTTTATACTCCAACGTAAAAATATATATAATTTTTATATACATATTATATTAAAAAAAAATTATTATTATAATTATTATTATTAAAATTTATAAAAATTTTTAAAATATTAAATAAAAGAAATATAAAATTAAACAATTATAATAAATTTCATTAGATCATTATAATATTAAAACATATATATAATATAAATCATAAAAAAAAAAAAAAGAAAGAGAGAAACCCAATTAGTTTTATTATCAATATTATAAGAGTAAAAAAAAAAAGCCAAGTAATATTTATAGTATATATAGTATAATATTATAAAAATAGAATGAAAAAAGAAATATTTTAACTATTATATTTTATATATATGATAATAGGATAATTAAATATTTATTTTAATATTTAGATAAATAAATTATATTTCAAAATTATATTTTTTTTCATTTCTTTCATTTCTTCTTTTTTTTTTTTTAAAAAAAAAAGTTTTTTTTTTCTTTATGTAAAATTATTATTTATTTTATTATTTCTTTTATTATTTATTTACAACAAAATATATAAAATATTTAAAATATAATAAATAATTAATTAATAAATAAATAAGAAAAAAAAAATTGGCATAATGGATTATTAAAAAAAAATTAAAAAAAATTTTTTTTATATTAAATCAAAATATTGGCATTTTTTTTAAATTAAATTTTTTAATATGAAAAAAAAATATTGGCACCTCCCTCAATTTCAACTTCAACTTCAATTTCATTCATAATCATTTTAAAATATTTAAATATTTAAATATAAATTAATTTATATAAATATTTCCTATCAATTATTTTAAGTTTTTAATATTATTCAATAATGTATATTTTTGTAAAACTATAGAAACTACAAACAATAATATGGAATAATAATAGTAAAAGATAATAAATATTAAAAAATAATATATACAATTATTCCATATTATTATTATTATTAATTATGAATAATTGTAATTATTATTATGAATTATTACTTATAATTAATTAATTATTATTATTATTATTATTATTATTATTATTATTATTATTATTATTATTATTATTATTATTCCATATTATTATTATTTATAATTAATTATTATTATAATTATTATTCATTATTCATTATTATTCATTATTATTATTATTTATTATTTATTATTTATTATTTATTATTTATTATTTATTATTTATTCTTTATTATTCATTATTATTCATTATTATTTATTATTTATTATTATTATTATTATTATTTATTTATTTATTTATTATTAATTATTTTGGATTTTTTTAATCTAGTTTTCTTTGGTTTTGGGGTCTTAAATTGATATTAAAATAAATAATAAATAAATAATAATAAGTAATAATAATAATAAATAATAATAATTAAATATTAAAAATTAAAAATTAAAAAATGATTTAAAAATCATGTCATGTCATAAATTAAAAAATTTTTAATTAATTAAACTTTTTTTATTTTTTATTTTTATTTTAAATATTTAAATTAAAATAAATAAGTATATAAATTAATAATAAATAAATAAATTGATAATCATAAATAAATAAATATATAAATAAATAAATAAAAAATAATTATATAATAAAATTAGTTTATAGAATTAAAAAAAAAGTTAAAATCATTTGACTAATAAAATAAAAAGGAAAAAAATATATATTTTTTTTATTTAAAAAATTATTTAAAATAAATTTCTTTTTTGTATTGTATAAAAATAATTAATTATTATGATTCAATTTCAATTCAAATAAATATTTTTTTTTGTTATTTTTTTTTGTTTTTATATTAAATAAAACATAAAACATAAAACATTAATAATAGAATACATTAATTAATGTAATGTATGTATGTTACAATATTAATATTGTAATTATGTAGATTATGTAGTACAAGAATGATACAAGAAACAAAATAATAATAAAGAATCAACAAATAATAATTTTAAACATTTAAAAAACAATTTTTTATTAATAATAATAAGAATAATAATATTAATAATAAATAATAAATAATAAATAATAAATAATAAATAATAAATAATAAATAATAATAATAATAATAATAATAATATAGAGTTTTCCATAGATTAAAAAAGAAGAAAAAAAAAAACAATAATATAAAAATAACTATTTTATAAAATATATAAAAAAAAATAATTATAGTTATAATTACATAATATTAAAAATATTAAAATAAATAATATAAATATTTATATTTATATAAGTATTTAGAGTAATTGAAAAAAAAAAAAAAATATATATATATATATATATATAAATTTAAATTTATGAAATGATATGAACTATTTATATAAAACTAATAAATTAAAACTTCTATATATATATATTTTTACATTCATACTCATAAAAAAATTGTCTTAATTGAATATTAATTCATAATAATAATCATGTTTATTATTCTAATACAATATAAAAAAAAAAAAAAAAGAAAAAAAAAAAAACATAATATAAAAATATAATATTTATTTTATTATTTATTTTATGGCTAAATTAACATAATAGCATTATCTATTATATAATACTATAAAATTGAATTTAATAATTGTTATTATATAAAGTTTTTAAAGTTAACCATATTTTTTGTGATACGATTTTATAAAAGTATTTCATTATTATATATATATATTATATATAATTCTTTTATTTCATTATTATTATTTATATATTATATATAAAATTCTTTTCATTATTTTCTTCAAAAATAACTAAATAAATAGTATAATTAAATAAAAATTTATACTCTATATAATATATGAAATAAAATGATATATAGTATTTATTATTTATTATTGATTATGAGTTAAAAAGAAAAAAAAAAAAAAAAAAAGACATTTTTGTTGATTATTTATTGTTTTTTAAGTAATTTAATTATAAAATGTTTTCTTTTTTTTTAAAAAATAAATTAATAAATGTTTAAATATAAATTAAAAAATTATTAATTTAAAAGTTATTTTTTTTAATATAACAATTAATAATAAATAATTATTAAATAAAAAATAAGAAATAACTTTTAATTAATTTATTAATGATATAAAATAATAACTAATAAATAATAATTAATTAAATAATAAATAATAATAAATAATTATCAAAATAAATGATTAAAATTTACTATTAATTAACTAAAAAAGAATACATTAAATCAAATCTAATAATTATTATTAATATTTATTATTATCATTTATATCATTTATATCATTTAAATTATTATTATTTATATGACTTTGACATACATACATACATGCATACATACATGTATTATATCTCTTTTTTTTAATATAATATATACTAGTTAAACTTTTTTTATTATTATTATAAAATTTTACTACAATATTAAATAATAAACTTAAAATTCAAACCACCAACAATCATAATATTCAATATATTAAAAAAAATTATATTAAAAAAAAAAACAATAATAATAATAACAATGAAAGGCATTTCTAATTCTAAAATAAAACTTTTATAATTTTAACTTTTTTTTTTTCTTTTTGTTCTATTTCATTTCATTGTTAAATCTGGTAAATTATTGGATAAAAAAAAAAGTTTTATTAATCGTTAATACCGATTAAAACTTAAAAAAGTTATAAGGAGATAAAATAAATTAAAAAATCTAAAAAAATTTATTTATATTAAAACTTTTATTATTATTTAATTATTAATTATTAATTTAAACTAAGGTTACACAATATTTTTTTACTTAACCAAATAAAAAAATTATAAAAATATATATATAGTATTTGATAACAAAAAAATTTTTTTTTTTTTTTTTTTTTTTTGAACAAAAAAATTCAATAAAAAAATTAAATATAAAAAAATAAAAAAAATAAAAAATTAATATATTATATATAATAATAATTAAAAATAATTAAAAAATGAAATTATCAACTCTTCTTTTATCTTTATTAGCTACATCTACAGTTTATTCTCATAGTTTAGAACATAGATTTGTAATAAGAGCTGAAAAAAGTGATGATTTACTTAATATGTATACTGAAGAATGTAGAAATGCTATCAAAGAAAATAAAGATTATTATTCATGTATGATTTATGATTTTAATTTAGAAAATCGTAAAGAAGTATGTGATCTTTATTTCAGTGAAAAATGTCAAAACTTTTTAAAAGATATGGTTAGTCCTGTTCCAGCTTGTAAAAATGATCCTCTCTTTATGCAAAATGCTAATAAACCAATATATATTGATAATTCACATTCTGCTATGAAATTCTATTGTATTAATGATGGTGAAGGTAATGTTTGTCCAGGAGCTAAATTATTAATAGAAGGAAAATCTGTAACTACTGGAAATATTGACCAAAATTGTTCTTCCAAGAAATGTCTTGATGGTATGATGGATTATATTAAATTTAAACGTGATAATAGTGAAAAATTATGTGAAGCTGGAACTATTACTTCTGACTGTCAAGAATTTAAATCTATTATGGATAAATTACTTGGTTTAGTTGATAATGATGAATGTCGTGCTAAGGCTAAAGATGATACTAAAACTGATGATACTAAAACTAATACTACAAGTTCTGGTGCTAACTCGATTAAAGTTAACGTCACTTTACTTGTTTTTGCTTTAATATTTTCTTTATTTTAAATTTAAAATAAAAGAAATGAATGAATATTAAAGCAAATATTATATAGAAAATAATTACATATATATATATGTATGTATATGTATATGTATAACTATTTTAATTAAAGATAAATAGAAAAGTTGTTAATTTAAATATATATTAAGATAAACATATCTTAATTAATAATACAAAATAAAAAAATATAATAATAGATAATAAATAATAAAATGAATAAGTAACAATAAATTATAAATAAATAAATAAATAATAAAAATAAATAATAAAATAGAATATAAAATAGAAAATAAAAAATAAATGAATAATAAATAAAAAAATAAAAAATAAAAAAATAAAAATAAAAAATAAAAAATAAAAATAATGAAATAAAAAAATTATTTTAGAATTATTAAAAAAAAATAATAATAGTAATGATTTCTTTTTTTGTCAAGTTGTCAAATATAAAAAAAAAGATCAACATCATTTGAGATTTATATCTATTAAATGTTAAAAATTTTTCTTTAATTTTTTTTATTAATAACAATAAATCTATGTATGTAAATTTATGTATGTCATGTGATATTTTATATAAATCATCTTAATGAAAATCTATCTCTAATTAATTCTAAAGAAATTGGTAAAATACAATTTTAATATAGTAGTAGTGTTTTTTTATTATTAATATTAATATTAGTATAATTATTATAATTATTATTATTAGTTAAAAGGGGGAATATAGAAAAAAAAAATAATTAAACAAAAACATTATTTTCTTACTTTCTTTGATATAAATTTATTAATTATTCATAGATTTATAAACAAAAAAAAAAAAAAAGGTATTCAAAAGTTATTTAATTAATTAATTAATAAAATCTATATTAAAAGTATATCAGTTGATAAAAAAGTACAGATATTAACATAAATAAAAATTAATAGAATAATAAATAATAATAAATAAATAATAAATAATAAATAATAAATAAAAATTATCATACTTTAAAAAAAAACCACATAAAATAAACCAAAAATTAAATTAAAATTAATATTTATAAACAAAATAAAATAAAATAAAAAAAATGTTTATTATTTTACTTTAATTATTATTTATTATTTTATTAATTATTTAAATATTAATTATTATTTATTAATTATTTAATTATTATTTTTACAGTATGATTTTTCTTTTTGTATTTTCTTTGTTTTTTTTTTTTTTTTTTTTATTTTAATTTTTTATTTACTATTATTTACTATTATTTACTATTATTTAATTATTATTTAATTATTTAATTATTATATATAAATAAAAATGTTGGTAGTGTCGTGACTTGATTAGAAACGTCCCTAAAAAAATTTTTTTTAATATAAATTAATATATAATAATAATAATAATAAAATTTTTTTTTTTTTTTTTTAAAAAAAAAAATCCACCACAACTCATGTTTAAATAAAAAATAAACAAATCAAATCAAATCAAATAAAACAAAAAAAAATATCTTTTTTTTTTTTTTTTTTTTTTTTTTTTTTTATGGCACACAATTTGTACGTTAACTTTATTGAATTTAAATATTAAAATACATGAATCATAAAAAAAACACATAATGAAAAAAAAATGATACTACTAAAAAAAAATAAAAACCAGTAATATATTATAGATAATAATAAATAATACTGGAGGGAAAAAAAATAGTATAATAATATTTAAAAACAATAAATCCATACAAGCCCTTAATTCTAAATATAGAATTAAAGTAAAATTGATCTATCCTATTCCACTAGGGTCGGAAATAGGATCGGCATTTGCCCTACTAGGCTGAAAAAAAAAAATATCAAAAAGCATTTTTTTCTTCGTTTTCTTTCCTTTTTTTGATAATTTGACTAATTGATGTGAAACTATAAAAATAATAATAAAAATAATTTTTTTTTATTTTATATTAAAAAAATTAATAATAAAATAATTTTTAATATATAAATTTATATTTATATATATAAAATTATATTATATATTTATTTATTTATTTATTTATTTAAATTTATTTATTTAAATTTATTTATTTATTTATTATATTTATTAATTATATTTATTTATTTATTTATTTATTTATTTATTTATTTATTTATTTATTTATTTATTTATTTATTTATTTATTTATTATATTTATTTATTTATTTATTTATTTATTTATTTATTTATTTATTTATTTATTTACTTATTTATTTATTAATTTATATATAATAATATAATGATATAATTATAGTAAAATATGAAAATCAATGTCCTTTTTTATGTTTTATGTTTTATGTTTTATAACATTAATAGTAAATTTTTTTCTATAAAACATAACGGAATGTTAAGAATAATAATAATAATAATAATAAAGTATACAATAGTATATAATATGCAATAAATATCATAAATATCATAAATATTATATATAATAATATTTATAATTATATACATTTTAATTTTGTTTTTTTTTTTTTTTTTTGTTTAATTTTGTATAAAAACATTAATCATATCATAAGTTAGAGATTAATATAATCCTTAAAAAAAAAACATTAAAACATATTTTTCTATTTTCTATTTTCTATTTTCTATTTTCTATTTTCTATTTTCTCTTTTGTTTTAAAAAAAATATATATATAATACATTTACCAAAGAGCCACTACATTAAATTTCTCTAAAGATATGATACAAGATGCAACTCAATATAAAACAAATAAATAAGAAAATAGAGTATGTCATTACTATTATAATTGAAAAAAATATCCAATAAAAAAATTTTTAATCTACAATATTTTACAATGTGAGACATTTAGATAGAATATAATTAAAAAAATTTTTTTCACAATGAAAATACCTATTTAAAGTATAATTTTAATAAGCCACACATATTTCAATTAACTCTAAAAATTAAGGAGTTTTTTTATTTTTAACCGTTTTTCTTTTCTTTCTTTTCTTTCTTTTTTAATAAATTAAATTAAAAGCTAATAAAGAAGAATCATCCATTTTATTTTATATGGAATTAAAAAGAAAAAAAAAAAAAAAAAAGAAAAAAAAAAAAGAAAAAGAAAAAAATTAAAAAATTAAAATAAAATTTCATATTAATATTAATATAATAATATATTTTAATATTTTCATGTTTAAACTACATTTTAATAAAAATGATAAGGTCTTTTTTTTATTATTTAATTATTATTTAGTTGTCATGTTTAACCCAACAATTATTATTTAATTATTAAAAAAAAAAGTTGTCATGTTTAAAACCTAACAATTATTATTTTAATTTAATAATTTTAAATAATAAAAAAATAAATAATAGATAATTTTAATCATATTTAAAATTAATAATTAATAATTAATAAAATAATTAATAATAATTAATAATAAAAATAATTAATAATTAATAAAACCTAAAAATAACACTTTTTTTTATTTTTTTTATCTTATTTTATTTTATTAAATTAAATATTATTTATTATTTATTATTATTTATTATTATTTATTATTTATTATTTATTATTTTAAATATGGAATAATTATTAAATTATTTT